>ML403960.1:0-12056 GCA_005239525.1 Nicotiana knightiana | reverse complement strand
GGGGGGGGTTTTGTTTCTGATACATCGAATAATACTACTATTAAGTAGAAGTAATAGTTAACTA
Source organism: Nicotiana knightiana (assembly GCA_005239525.1). NCBI lineage: Eukaryota > Viridiplantae > Streptophyta > Magnoliopsida > Solanales > Solanaceae > Nicotiana > Nicotiana knightiana. The sequence continues at coordinate 11,992 of ML403960.1, read as the reverse complement.
CACGGAAATCCCAGTGAAAATCGTTAGACCAAACATGTGTGACCTAAAGCGAATTGTTTAACTAACCCTAATTGGAATTAGCATACTTAACCCTTCATTTTTCAGTCTTGATTCTCTGCTTGATGTTTTTCATATAAGACCGCTGTTTAGTTGGATTATTTTTTAAAAAAAATTAACGCAAAGAGGGAAGAAACTCAACTAAATAGCAGTCATTTGAATTCGATATCATAATATTGTATTTCGAATTGTGACGCTTGATATATTATTCTCTAATTAAATGTGAATGTAGAATTTAGAGCCACTGGATTCAAAATAAGTATGATCTTATAAATATACATACATATGTCAAGCTGAAAGTATCTTTGCCAAGTTCTTTTAATAAACTCTTTACTATTTCTTCCTCTAAATTTCGATTTTTTTTAAAGTTTATTTTAGCATATGAGCTTATATATGTTCACAAAAACAATACATATTAAAGACTATATATTTGCATGCCTGAGAAGTATAAAAAGAGACGGCCCGGTGCACCAAGTATCCTGCGTTCAGCCAGGCTCCGGGGAAGGATCGCATCCTAAAAAGTCTGATATAGGCAACTTACTCTAATACAAGTATCACTAACTGATTTCACAATTCGAACCCGTAACTTATAAGTCACACAATAGTTCAATGGCAGCCCGATGCACCAAGCATTCTGCGTTCAAGCAGGATGGGAGAAGGGCCACCTTCTAAAAAATCTGATATAAGCAATATACCCTAATACAAGTATCAATAGCTAATTTTACGATCTGTACCGTAACCTTAGGTCACACAGACACCTAGTTTTGTTCCGAACTTATAATCACTTTTGTCTACAATAAGGCGTTAACTATTAAATGGCAGCCTAGAGAAGTTGGCACATGCCATCCACAATAAAGGATAAGATTCAAAAGTGGAGGAAAGTATCTCATGGTTTAATTAACAAATATAATACTAATATTAAACAAAGTACTATGAAGATGGTACTTTAGTAATTAAAAATACTTAATTATTGGAAAGTACTATAATTTACAAAAATCCCTATACTTGAAGATTTGAGTACTTAATCAGCCACTTAAAGGAAGGACAATGATTAGACTTGTTATATTTCCACCGGTTCACAATAATTGATCAATTTGCTTTTGACACGCCTATTAAAAAAATACTAAATTTTATATAAAAATATCTAATATGACTAAATTACCCTTAATTAAATATTTAATGTGATAAGTAAGAAAACTTTTTAGGGATATGTACATAAGGGTTATTTTGTAAAAACAAATTGAAGTGTTTCTTGATTATATAAATGGACACTTATTTTGGACCAAAATAAAAAAGCAAATTGATCACTTATCGTGGACCGGAGGGAGTATTAAGTTATTAATAGCACGAAAAAACGTTATCTGCTTTATTTACCTTTTTACCCCTATTTTATGCCCCCCACTTATTGTACGCTAACATCACATTTGTACCTCAAGCAAAAAGATAACTACCGTCAAATTTCTCTATAATAATTTTGTTTGTTCCGGAAAAAAAAAATTTGATAGTATAGCGTAGTGCTGTTATATAAAATATATATTATAACATAATATGTAAATTGGTTCCGAAAAAGCTTGATATTTATAGTGAAGTGTTATTATATAGGGATGTTATTATAGAGAGTTCTGATTTTAATCGCGAGTATCACCAAATCTTTACATTAAAATAGTACTTAATTTGGTGGAGAAAATGTTGCTTCAAATTTAAATTTAAACTTAAATTAAATTGTTATATATAAGTTCTGAAATTTAGAAAAAAGAATATAAAAAATTATATGAAACACCTAGTGACGTCTTTAAAAATTAGATAAGTGTTGTATACATTGAAATATAAGGACTAACTTTTATATTTGCTAATACTATGATATAGAATCATTCACATACACTTTTTTTTTTCTTCTTGCCAGGTAGTGTCACACTGAGATCCACTTTTTTATCCGGTAGTGCTATTTGTTGTAGCTCCGATCAATTCGAATTCGTGTCAAAAAGTTCTACTTTAAAAAAAGAATCTATCAAAAGTAACTCTATACTCAAGCTCGAATCCAATATCTCTATTTTTTAAAATAGAGAAACGCTAACTACTCTACCGCGACTTTGACGGTAGCTAACTCCATTGCATTGTACTTCATAATTTCAATTAGGGGTGTTCATAAAAATTCGAAAAATTAAATCAAATCGATAATCAAATGAAACCGACCAAAAAAATCGATACGTTTTGGTTTGGTTTGGTTTTGGTTTTGAATTTTAAAAATCGATACTTTTTGGTTTGGTTTGGTTTGGTTTTAGTTTTGAATTTTAAAAACCGATCAAATTTGGTTTGGTTTTACTTTTAATCAAAAAATAACCGAAAAAACTCGAACCAAACCGACTATAGAAGTAGCTATTTTAAATTTATTATTACACCTATATATATGTATATTTTTGTATAAAGTTTCCAAAATTTTATGATACGTGTTATTCGTTTTCACTTTTAGTATTGTTCTTTACATTTACATTCTTGTTTGATTGGTAATTTTCTTTTTTCCTAAGTATAAGAATCTATTTTATGTAAAAATAATCATTTTTAATTGTGTCCTTAAATTATTCATCACTCTTTGATTCAAGTATCATCAATATATCTTTTAGATGATAGATTTCTCAAAGAGCAATTGATTTGATAGTGTTACATTGAAAATGTAACCGTCGGAATACGTGTTTAGTAGTGTATGTCTTATATTTAAGAAAAATAAGACAAATAACCGAAAAATCGACAAAATCTGACATAAATCTAATCGTTAAAAGACCAACTTAATTAATTTGGTTTGATTCTAATATTTGAAAAATCAATTTACTTAATCTGGTTTCTTTTTAGGAAAAAACGATTTAAACCGAACGATGAATACCCATAATTCCAATATTGTGAAAGAGGCCAAGTTTATGTGAGATGCCAAATCTCACATATCTTGTCCCTTTCCTAGTGTTTTATGATACAATTGCGATAAGATAGCTCCACAGACGAACTATTAAAATACCTAAATAAAATATAAATCTAATTAGTAAAGCTTTCAATAAAAAGTTTTTCGACGTGGACAACAAATTATATTAAAGCCTTAAATATATTTATTTCTTAATTTCTTTGAGGTATAAAATTATATTTCTCGCCGTCACTATGATTAAATTTTTAGTTAAATATGCCGTTAATGTTGTAGGATTAGTTATTCTATGTGCCTTTGACAAGGACCCCCCCTTTAAACGTACATAGGATTTTGTGTCGTAAGGCATATAAAGATTTATTAGTCTTACTCCATAACTTTCTTTGGTTGGTGTATACTAAAATCCAGGGGTTGCTATATTTTTTTCTTTTTTTTTTGGTTTTCTTCCTTCTCTTTCTGGTAGGCATGGGAAATGGGATCCACGTTTACATTGACCACTCTATTTGATGTTCCTTTTCATAGAAGATAAAACGTCAGTCTCGTGCATAAAGCATTACGAACTCACACAATGTTTAGATAAGGATCGCACCTTAAAAGATGTGATATAAATATGTTATCCAAACGCAAATATTAATAATTGCTTTCATGGTTCGAATTCATGACCTATATGTCACACTAAGATAATTTTGAGCCCGTTTGGATTAGCTTATTGTAAATAGTTGATAAATTTGAAGTGCTGAAAATCATGTTTAAGTGCTGAAACTGATTTTTTAAATAAGCATTTACGTATTTGGATAGACGTACTGAAACTGATAATAAACAGTTGATGTGTTTGGTAGAAAAAAGTTGATAAGTAATTCTTTTATTAAAATGACTAAAAAAACCTTAAAAACTTTACGAAATATTACAAATCAAAAAGATTTTTTTGTAAAGAAAAAGATAGAACAACAAATATGGAATGAAAAGAAAGTTAGAAAATTTATTTCGAGAAAAATATTTTGTGAATTAGAAAATATTATTAAAGATAAATTAGTAAAGGCTTTGGTCAAAGTATGACTTATGACCGATTTTAGCATATAAATACTTTGGCTATTTACCAAATTAGCCAAACGCCCTCCTTTGTGCTTTTGACAAAATTGTAATAATCATTGAAGAGTTATAGTACTAAAAAGGAAAAAGAGTTGGGATCTTGACATTTTTGGTTTTGTGAGACGAAATTATCAATTATTATCTATATAGAAAAAAAATACTCAATAGTTTTGAGAATCCTAGAGTTCGCTTCGTAATTAAGAAATCAGAAGACTCACTTTTTTGGCGTGTGGTTTTTGAATAAGCTTCAATCTCACGATTTTGCTGGGTCGAACTTTTAAATTTTTACACTAATAATCTATATCTATATTATTATAAAAGTATGAATACAATATCGGTTTAGAAAAATAATCTTATAATATTAAGCATAATAATTCATAATAAAAGAACATAACTAGAATTCTATATATTCGCCTTATAATCCTATTAATTTTAAGACATAATACTACACGTTAGGAATCCCACATAATTACCTTTAGAAATCCTATTAATATAATTACTTTCGGGCTGACTAATTCATATAAATTGAACAAGTAAATATTTTTAATCATGCAATCCTATTACTTTTAGGATACTTCTTAAAAATTCCTATTACCAATTTAATTTGAAAACATATTATAATGTTCTATTACTAATTTAATTTGAGAATATATTATATTGTCCAAATCCATTTAGAAAAATGGGAGCCTATATTAATATAAAAGCATAAATACAATATTAATATATTAAAATAACCTAAAAATTAAACAGAAGACTCATAGGGAAAAGACATAACTGCAATAACCTATTTTTTGGACTACAATACATTTTATGCTAATTTTTAATATTTAAAATTAATAAAATTTTATCTATTAAAATCTTATTAAAAATATGTAGGAAGGTTAAATAAAAGCAATTTCATAAGAATCCTCTTATTGGCAATATATTGCCATTATATAATGTCCAATACGAAGAAACAAATAAAAATAATATTAAATAAAATGTATAAAGAGGTGAAATTGAGAAAAAAAAATACCCCTCATGATAATATATTTTTATACTATATTTGAACTATTTTTCTACTCAAATAATATTTTTAAAATAATTTTTCATGTAATTTTGAAAAATACCCTATTATTAAATAAAACTAAGAAAATATTCAAGAATATAAATATGTGAGAAAGAGAAAAAAAATGATTGGTAAGAGTAAATACAACTAATGATTCCATAAATATAAAGATCTAAAAGTGAAATGGCATATCAATCTTTTATTCTTTGAAAATAAAATTTATGGTTGATAAATTTATAATTAAGATTAAATACTCAAAACAAGAGATGGGCTAATATTAAGATCTGAATCAACATACAATAAATTATTTTTATGTTAAAACTAAATAATTAAATCTGGTAATTAAATATTTAACAAGAGAATCCAATTCAATTATTTTTTAAATTCATCGTATGAGTAAAATTCTTATTCAAGTTAAAAAAAATTTTAGGGTACATAAATTTATTCCATAAAAAGAGCGTTAGAACACAAAGTAAAAATGTTAGTATATTATTAAGAATCAAAATGTGATACAAGTGTGTGAGGAAGCACAATCAAAGCTAAATCCTAAACAAGAATAAGTTTTCAATACTATGTTATACAGAGTCGACTCTGGTATAACGGGATTATTCGTTATAGATGCCTCTGGCGAAATCGAAATAATATTTCTATGTTATGCATTACTTGCAAATATCATATCAAGAGCCATGACACTATTCGCAATAATAGCAAGTGGTGTACCAACAACGATTTATTGTGAAACCACCTACTTTAGATTTGATATACCTCTTCAAACAATTTATGTAACCATCACAAATATATCAAAACAGGGCAATGGTGCTAAATTTATAAGAAAAACAAAATTGATAATATGGGATAAAGCACTTATGGCTAAGTGTCAGACGATCGAAATAATTGACCGAAGTTCTAGAGATATATTGGATATTAATGAATCATTTGGTGAAAAATTAATGGTTTGGGAGGTGATTCTATCAAGTACTACCAGTAGTTCCAAAATCGACAAAAGCAGAGACTGTAAAAGCTAGCTTGCCAAAGTTATACTTCTCGCCTCAATCAAAATAAATTCAACGAACAAGAAATATAAAATAAGAATAGATCCAGTATTCATTGTGTTCTTGCTTCGTGTCCGAAACGATGAAGAGCATCCAATAAAAGATGATTTGGTTCTTCCTGTACACTTGGTTATCAACCCCAATGGTAATAACAATGCATTTAATAAGAGAAACATTTTTATTTAGATTAAAATGCAATTTGTGCAAATCGCGTGATCGAATTAAAAAGATATCTTAGCTTAGTAGAAACGAATATGTTGATCAACTAAATAAAAGGTTGATTGCAAAATTTTATAGTAAAAACAAAATGTTATTCAGTTTTTGACTCAGCAAAAAATGATACCAATAATTACTACCAAGAAGAATACTTAAATATATTAATACCAAATGGTCTTCTACCATACATGTTTGTTGTCAAGTTTTTTATTTCTTATGTATGTTAGTGTCACCATTTAAATAATAGATTAAGTTAAAATTGATCGTCCATTATATATAAGTTAATTTTGAAGAAAAATATGCGTGTCATGCTACTGAAAAACTTAGATATGCCGAGTAGCTTATATAATAGCACACGGATTGTATATAGAAGTTTTGATAATAACGCCATACATGCACAAATTATGATACTGGTTAATGTGCTTGTAAGTATATTTTTATCGCTGAATTCAACATTCGTCTTTCGAAACTAAGGAATATCCTTTTAAATTCGTATGAAAAATAACTTTTAGTATGTTTATGTTTTGCAAATATAATAAATAAAGTATTAAGACAAACATCCTAAATATTGGCCCATATTTACGACAATATGTTTTCTTACACGAACAACTATATGGTGCACTTTTAAGAGGGATATCAAGATCGACAACAAGAGTCTGGTTAAGATAAAGCAACCAACGCATTAGAAGGATACATAGTTACATACACAAAAAAAATATTATTCACAAAGAAGTATTTATTATAACATAAATTAGAGCTCTTATAACATTATTTATTTACATTCGACCGATATAGCTGATAGTGATGTGCTTTCAGTTTAGAGCGAAAATGTTTTAAGAAAAAATATTCCAACATAGATAAAACTCTTTTCCCTATGAGTGGTCCCGCACTCCTTCAGTCCCATTTAAACTATCATTGCGTAAAAATAATTTTACCAAATAATTATCACTTTAGAAATTCAAGATTAAATTTATTAAACGTTTCCAAGTATACCCTTAATATTAAAGTAATAATTCTTTTTAACACTACTCAATTCTAAGAAAACATTTAATAAGGATAGCTTAATAAACTATACTTGGTATTAACGGGCATGAAAAGAACTAAAGTGACAATCAAAATGGAATAGGGGAGTAATCCCACAGTACCACAATAATACTTAAGATGAACGACTTGAATCGATTAAAATATAATTTCTTCGTTCTATCGATAACATTCTAACACTACCTATGTGATTGAAAAGCATAGTCGATCCCAACAATTCCAACGATGATAAATTCTTTGAATATCAAAAGACGGGATACATATAATAAAGCCTAACTAATGAAGCACATTTATCAACTATAGATGAAGTTGCTTGAGAAATAGTACGTGGTTCCCCACATCACCAAATTTAAATACTTAACGTATGTGAGTACCAACTTGGTGGTGCTATCCTAAGGGTAAAAGGACAATTAGTACAGTTTATGACCAAACAAGCCAGTGATAAATAAATGCTATCATGAATAGTTAATCCTAACCATCAACAACAAAAAACTCAATATAATTAAGTGGGATCTAGGGAGGATAGTACGTACGTAACTTTACCCCTACCTTAAAAAGATAGAGCTATTTCTGATAGACCTTTGGCTCAGATGGAAAAAAAGCAGTAACAACAAGAATATAATAAGAAACCGAAGCGAAAGAAACAAGTGGTAGTGATAGAAACCTAAGAATAAGAAATTACAAGACTAACACTAATTCTACTAGTACGAAAGGAGAAAAATCCTAACCATCCTCAACCAAATTTAAATTTGATATATTTACGAAACATTCAAGATCAACACACGAGCGCAAAACGGATATAGCCGGAAAGAGCATGATACAGCTAAAATACGCTAACTCTAGAGTTCCCTGTCAGAGTTTTCACTATTTCATTAGGGATACGTATGTATGAGCAAAATGCAGCTAATCTAACAGCATATAATATTCGATCAAAGTAAACAAGAGCTCACGCTGATCATTTTAGTTCTAAAGTTTAGAACTCCCCAACCCTTCGTCGCCCAAAAGTAAAACAGGAAATTAAGAAGACGGTTAAGAAAAATTAGAAAAGACCTGGGAGAATGCCCAAAGACAATACTTCTGGATCGAAGAGAAAAAGTTATACATTCAGCTATGATCTCAACCCATATAGCACGATCATTCTTCGACATATGATGCGATTGTTGCCACAGAAGACCTGTGACAATGGAGAACATGTGCAAGGGGAAGTTCATATGTGCTCCAAGCAGTAGCAACCCCAAAAATAGTCCACTCATCCAAGTTTAATTTTTCGTTTCTACTGAAGTTAACCACCCGAGGCTTGAACCACCCGTGAAATACAATCACATAACCGTATAATCCTCATGTATCCAGCTCTAAGACTTTTGACAGCATCTCTAATTTCACCAAGTAGCGCATGATCTGAATGTTCAGAGCGAACAGCTAGCGCTGCAAACTGGGATGGAACAACTTCTGAAGGATAGACCCCCCTGTCAGGAAATCCTCAAAAAGTCAGTAACTTGTGACACACAACGAAGATGTCGCCACATATCAACAAGAAGTTAGTTGATTATCTTATGAAGAATTGATGAAAAGCAGAATTCACTACCAATCAACACAACCATATGATGATTGAAAATTACTTCCATCAGAGCAATTCTGACTAAATTACTAGTAAGTAGCTCTGAGGTTATAAACGATATATATTCAGAACTTCAAATCAAATTTCGGACATGACAAGATAAGAAATATGTTCTAAAGCAATGTGTTTGTGCTGCCACGTGCGGTTACTGGTGCACCTCAATTTCTTGACGTAATTGTATGTGCGCATTTTTGCTTAGAGCACCGTAGCATGTGCCTCCAATGCACCATTTTATTTAATCTTGCTAATAACTAGATGGCTCCAACCATATTGTTTACTACGTCTGAAAAAAGCTAGCAATTTCAAAACCACCAGACTAAGGAGAGCAACAAGGCTAATGTTTTTACGCTTTTCTCTAAGAAGACAAGAAGACTGGAACTAGTAGAGCATTCTTATACATCAACTCTACTTTTTCAACTGGGAAATAGAAACCAGATAAGAACCATAGAGACCAGATACGTTGGTGTCCAAAACCAGCTTAAAGGATTTATCACTGTGCTCATCAAATTATTTTCGACTTTGGATTCATTTTTTCTTTCTGGTTTGAGAACTAAAGGGGCACTTATAATGCACAGTAAAGATATTTTATCCTGCAGGAAACATGACAAACATGAACTAATTCATATACCATGTTGTAAGAAAGGTGAAAGCAAAAGACACGTAGCTGTAGAGAAGAAAGGACTGTACCTATTTAAGCATGACATATCTAGTGTCAATTTCACCTTTTTGCCAGTATTAAAATTCACAAAACGAAGCTCCAACTCAAGTTCCTCAACTGCAAATGTGAAGTCAAGTGTTAGTTATAAGGTGCTATGTGCTTATACCAGCAAAATAGTTCAAATAATCTGCAAATAACAATGACTACTAAAAACTTACTCCATAAGGACAAAATGACTGTTTATTGCCGAACACTTTAATTTCTGATAAATTGCAGTAAAAGTAAAGGCATGGAGTGCCCATGTGTCTAGGCATGGAATTTACCCGTCTATCCATCCTAAAATATGAATTACTCCATAATTCCCTCTTTGTTATGATAAAAGCACAAAAGAGTTATACTATAAAACAACCCTGACAAAGGTAAGAATTAACAGTCTTCATCTCCAGGGGACAGCCTAAGTTGCGAGGACTCTTCGATTTTGGTGCCGCCCCCGTCCCGATACGAGACGGGGTCGGGAGTGGGATACGTCCCGGAGTCAACTGACTTCTGACACTCTGACCGGAGTCCATCGACAAATTTAGGAGAAAAATTGAGATTTTGATTTCTCAAAATCAAAAATAAAATGGATTTAGGAGAATGAAAGATAATGTCCATCTTGGAGAATTCAATCTTTTATTCATGTAAGTTTTCCATAGGATATCTTTCAAAATTTGCAATATTTTTATAGTTTTATTTTTTATTAGCTGAATCCCCGCACCCGTATCCATCTCCAGATCCGCACCCCCGAATCTTAAAATTTAGATTTTGCCGAATCCGATACTCGGATCCGTCCCCGTATCAGATACCCGCACCCGAGTCCGAGCAACTTAGGGGACAACAAAGACGATTGCTACCAATCACTTATCTTCAATTTTCTTAGAACATTTCCATAACCTAATATATGATATGTGGGTGTGAAAGAGGAGTTCAACAACTAGAGAACATGAAAAATGACAACAATCATCTGAAAAGCACAAATTGAAATACAAAAGGGATGCGTAACAAACAGGAGGCACAGCCTGATGTGAGACTTACAAGACAAGAAAACGAAAATCCTTAAGGTGCGTGAAAAGCAAAATAGCCCCTTGCAAGGAAGGAGATTTCCACAGAGGAAAAAGCAAAGCAGATGTTAATCTAAAATTCAACTCATTAAATAGAAGACCGAATGAGTCTTCCCACAATAGTACCTTTTATGACCAAACTTGCAAGAGAAGAAACAGTGCAACCAAATAAAATAAGAATGCATACAAATTAGAACTTAATATCCCTAATCCAACAACAACCCAGTGAAATCCCATAAGTGAGGTTTGGGGAGGGTAGTGTGTATGCAGACCTTACCCCTACTCCGGAGGAGTAGAGAGGCTGTTTCCTATAGACCCTCGGCCTAATATCCCTAATCCAAGAATATTAAAATATTGTATAAGAACTGATTCTGTTTTACACGAGACTTTATTTTGGAAAATCCCAACACCATCCCATCAATGATACAAACCATCTTGCAGTAATTTGACTATTCAAATTTCTCTCTAATTAACTTTTCAGAAACAATTTTAATATCTTTTGACACCATCAAAAACTACAAAAGTCATAAGCATGTTAATATTCTCTACCTAGTCAAATAACTTCAGATAATGTAGGTCAGAAGGAGCAATAAAACAACCTCACACATTAATAATAAATTACTGAAATTACAGCAATAAATGACCCTAAAATAATTGTCCATGAGTGCCTGATGGTAACGGGCTTAACTGCAAACAGATATCACAAATGGAATTCAGCAGGTGGGGTGAGAAATGAAAGAAAGAATCAAACAACAATACCAGCTGGAGTGGAGAAGGCAATATCAGCCAAATTATGAAACTGTATTTGTGCCTTTTGCACCTCGGCAACCACATCAAGGGAGTTTCCTAAAAGGGAGCGAGTAACCTGCACATATTATCAATATACCAATATCAATCGCAATAAGCTTGAAGCATCTCGGATGAACTCAAAAGTAGCTCAGCAAGATTCACTATTAAAGGTTGCTTTTAAAGCACAAGTTGTTAAGATCAAAGTATTAAGGCAGTTCCAGACATGAAAAACATCAGAGTTTGAGCATTGCCGTCTGCTGCCCAACATTAATGACCCAAAATAATTCTTTCGATGCATTTATAGTTAGTTGTGCAGGAATATATCAGTAGCTTCAGCATTTTCTTTCTAAGCTTCAAAAGAAGCAGACATAATAGGCACATCTCCTTCACATATCAAAGCCCAGCAGCCTGACGAC
>MDKJ01036422.1:0-31295 GCA_005239525.1 Nicotiana knightiana | reverse complement strand
ACTTTAAGTGGAAAAACTCCCGTACCCCCTTTCGGGGCGTATAAAAAGGAGGTGTGACAATCATCAAACAAAAAGCACCAACACAAGGTCTCCAAACCATCACACATTATCCCTGAATTACCAGCCTTATCTCTCCGGTAGCCACCCATATCATTCCGCCCTGACCATATTATTAGCCACCCTATCTCTCCTATAGCCACTCATATCACTTTGTATAATAGCCACCGGTATCACTCCGTGTAACAACCACCCTCATCAAATCCTAAAGAACCTAAGGGGTAGTGCCCCCCCACAAATTCAGGCAAGATACGTACTCAAATAAGCTAGAATGATACTCTTAAATGACCTTCTCGTGTGAAACAACCTCTGGACGGCTCACATCTAGCCAAAATAAATTAATAACATAAATAATACTCATAGGAAATGATTCCAGATAATAAAAGCTCAAATTTTTAATTAAAACTAAAAACTCAACCCAAAAAGTCAACCCAGGACCGCACCTCAGAACCCGATAAAATTCACAAATTCAGAATACCCACTCCGATACAAATCCAACTATACCAAAACTATCAAATCATCCTTTAAATCTTTATTTTCATATTTTTTTGAAATATGTTACAAAATTTCCCATTTTCTCTCATTCAATTCACTACTTTAATGATAAAAATAACTATTGAATCATGAAATATAATCAATTTCGGATAAAGAACACTTACCCCAATCAAACACGTGAAGAACCCCTAAAAAATCGCCTATATCCGAAGTCTACAACTCAAGAGAAAAATATCCAAACCCTCAAATATATGCTTCTAACCAAAACTTTTTGCATATGCGAAACACTAGCCGCTTCCGTGGCTCGCTTTTGTGACCCAAAACTCGCTTCTGCCAAAACCACTAAAGACCTACCATCGCTCCTATGGATAACATCTCTGCTTCTGCGACATCGCAGGCATGATGAAGTTTCTACTTCTCCGAGACTCCCTCGCTTCTACGCTTCTGCATATGCGACCAAATCTCCGCATCTAGGGACTTACCTGGCCTGCCAAAATAAGCTTCTACGCCAACTCTGCCGCATTGGCGGCTCCGCACATCCGCCCAAAGTTCAATAGGTGCGACCACACCAGATCCTGACCATAACCGCTTCACCCAACACATTCCAAACGACCCGAAACCCGTCTGAAACACAGGGGGGTCCCGGGAACCTGTCGAAACATACCAAAAAGTTCCATAACATAACGCGGACCTGCTCGAGGTCTCAAATTATATCAAACAAAATCAAAACTATGAATCCCACCTCGAATCGAACTTATGAACTATCAAGTTCTGCAACTCGCGCTGAATCATATCAAATCAACCCAGAATGACGTCAAATTTTGCGTGCAAGTTAAAAATCACACAACGGAGGTATACCAACTACCCGAATCAAAATCTGAATACGATATAGACAAAGTTAATTCCCAACACACGGATCATTTTAACTATGTATACTACATAACTAGAGTATAGTACTAGATCTCGTATCAATAATTACGCTAATGCTCGAGGACAATAATAAGATCCTCACAAAACTTCTATCATTGGTGGAAATAACTACTGCTGTTAATTCATTTAAACAACTAAAAGCCCCTGGCCAGACGGATTACAACCCATATTCTTTCAAAAAAGTTGGAATAATATCAAACGAGTAGTCACAACTATTTGCATCACTGCTTTTACTACCTCCACTATCCCACCTGATATAAGTTACACTTTTTTCACCCTCATCCCCGAAGTCCCACACCCAGAACATATAACACAATATCGGCTAATTGGACAATGCAATACAATCTACAAAATTATTACAAAAATCATTATTCATCGTATAAGACCCCTCATTTTCCAAATTATCAACCCCACGCAAAGTACCTTCATACATGGTCGTCGAGTTGTTGATAACGCGATTCTAGTACAAGAAGTAATTCATACTTTCAGATGCCAAAAAAGGAAAAATTAGTAATATGTTGCTACAAAACGACCTTGAAAACGCTTGTGACGTCTAGAATGGCCTTTCATGCATTTCTTCTTACAAGAACTAAATTTCCCTCAACCACTTATACAACTGATTATGTCAGCGTCACTACATCCTCCACTTCGATCCTCATCAATGGAAAACGAACACCATCCTTCAATCGATTGAGGTAAATAAGGCAAGGTGACCCACTTCTCCCATGCCTATTTATAATTTTTATGGAATCCCTCTTGCGTATGATTGAACACCAAGTACATATTTGTCTGTGGAACCCAATCGAAATTGCAAGAACGGATCTACCTCTCTCCCACCTAATATTTGTTGACGACATGTTATTATCAAAGGCAAATAAAGAAAACATATCTACCATCATTGACATTTTTAACCAATTAAGCGCCCAAACAGGTCAAAAAATTAACCTTACCAAATTAAAAAAAAATTCTCCAAAAACGTCTCCCCATGTACAGGCCAAAAACTGTCCCAATTCCTAAATATCCTGCAAGAAATGTTTTTGGAAAATACTTAGGGTTACCCATTACTACAATGCATCCCAAATCATCCAATTACCAATATTTACCGGGTCACACTTACTCTAAACTCACATGTTAGAGATCTAAATTCTTATCATTCGCTGGCAGGCTTACCCTAATTAAATCAGTACTAATTCTATCCCTACCTACGCATGCAGAATAACCTCCTTCCATAAAAAAATTATTCATCAGCTTAACCGTTTTCAACTTAATTTTCTTTGGGGAATCACTCCACAAAAACAAAAAATTCATCTAATAAAATGGGATACTGTTACCATACATAAAGATCATGGTTTTTACTCGTAAAATGGTACAATTAAATTTATACGTGGTTTCTAGACAAGCGAATTAATTCAATCTTGAAATAATAAGATAATTGAGGTAATATGTAATACATAGCCTTGATAGCAAGACGAAACGACAGAATAAATATTCTGGTAGTGAAGCCTCTTGGTGCAAAAGTAATAAGAACAACAAATAAGAAGATAAAATTGTATAGAGATTTGAGTAGATAGTAGAATTAGTTTGCCAGAAAATTCATGTCTTTTACAATGATAAATGAGCTCACTATTTATAGATTCACCTAGGGAACAAAGTCCTAGGATCATGCCCTTTTTATTGTAATTTATGTCAAGAGGGTGTAACAGTGAGCATAAATTCCCTGTAACGGGAGGCACACTAAATGCTGTGGAATATCTCCATTAAATTCTACCGGACGAAGAGTATGTATTGCATCCTTATGAGAAATATTCTTTCTGGTGACAGACAGGACAATTGCCTTCGGTTTTGGCTATCTCCCGTCTTCGGTTCCACGTGTCCCTTTTTGGACGGCCATATAGCATATCATATTTTACCCTATACATATAGTCCCTCTGCTTTCGGTTACATAACTTTGTGTCACCGAGAAGTTGGTAGGAGCACTCTTTTTTGAGGAAACTACTATGATTCCTTGTGAAAGATTTTGAAGGTTGATTAGATGCACGTCTCTCCGCATTTAATGTCCCGAACATGCGTCAACCCATGATTCAACATAACTTTACCGGTTATCGAGGTAATCATGGCCACGAACTTAGCTACCTAAACCTTTACTTATACGCATCAAACTCTTTAATTCAGACTTCATAACTCTCTAAACTCTCCTCATTCGACTTGCATCCTGTTCTTCAATTCTCTTCCAGCGAACTTCTTCCTCAAAAGAATACCAGTTCTTCAAAGAACAAGAACAAAGCCGAGGATTCTGCTTCTCCAATATTGGGCACCATCATCCGTAGAAGTATTGTTACAACAAAATACTTCGAAGATAAATTTCCTTCTTCTAGCTATCAAACATGGTCGTCAATATGTATCCTTGTTCCATCCATCCTTCTAGCATTTCTGTTGTGAAGGAAGATAGTCGTTGCTATGATCTAACCATTTTCGCTCCTAATATCATGAAGCGGGTAACCCTACCCAAGGAGAGTTTTACATATATCCCTTTACTTTGGGTGCATTTTCCTTGAGTGGAGAACTCGACTCCATTATCATGGAGTTCTGCCTCCGATACCAGGTGTGTTTGGCACAAGTAAGTCTTTCTGTGTGGAGGAAGGTTGCTTGCCTTTGGCGTTTGTGACAAGAGATGGGGGAGGAGCTAACCTTAGCTCATGTGATGAATCTCTATTCCCTCAAGATCTTTTGCGGGGGAATGATAAATTTTAGCAAGTGCGACCATCATGCTCAATTATCTAGCATTAATGACGATAACGATCGTGGATGGATATAGCGGTTTGTCACTGTTTCCACAAACAATATCATTCCAGCAACGGCTTCATCCTTTCTTGAAGCATGGAACCGCACTAATAAGCTCCTTGTTTAATATTTCTTTTATGAGGCATTCTTCTATACTCATATTGATCCTCTATTCTTTGCCGAAATACATACTCAGTAGGTTCCACCTAGGGTTGAAGGCTTGGCCCAGTGGGTCCAGAAAATCTTGGACATTACTACGCTCGAGACTCGTACATTGAAAGAACTGGCCCTTAAATATGGGTGGAAGGAAAAAACCATGGTAACTCAAACTTGCATCATTTTTTCTTTTCACGCTAGGAAATTGATAGACTCCTTCTCCTTTTTTCCTAAAATCAGGTCTACCTACGACCTCGGTTGCCGTCCCCAGGGAGGATGTTTTGGAGACGCTTACTCGAACATGTGTCTTCGGGCCTGCTTCGGGCACCATTTTTTCTTTACGAAGTCCTCGACTTGACGACAAACAACCAAAATTAAGACACTCCTCTGTAGCGGGGGAAAAGAATAAAAGGGCGAAGACTGTTTCCCCCAAGTCGTCTCTAGTAGTTGTGGTGCCTAGGTATCATGACCCAAAATCGTACTTAGGTTGTGATGGCGCCCGACACCGGAGTCAGGCAAGCCAACAGTTGTTTACTAGTGAGATTATCCTTATTTAACATACTAACCCCACATATTCCCAAAGTTTTATGCTTAGATCATTTAAATTAAAACGAAAACATTAACCAACTTAAGTATATACAGACACAATGATCATGATCCAATATATATAGAGTCCAAAAATAAAGAGTCTACTATGTGTGTGCCAGGAACTAGCGTCACAAGTCAACAGGCGAACTAGTAGAATATACAAAAGATGATACAAACTGTACTGTTGTCTGAAAGGAGTAGACAGAAATAAACAAAAGATAACTCCATAGCACTGCTGAGAATCGCCAAAGGAGGCAGCTCACCGTGGAGTCAGGTCAAGAATATATGTCAAGCTCTGGTCAGCTAACCAGAAACACCAGCCTCCGAACCTGTACAATTAAATATAGAAGTGCAGCATGAGGATCCCGCCTAACCTCGAAGAGATAGTGACGAGAGGTAGACATGACACTCACTAAGGTCCACCAGTAATAATACAAAACAGGATATAACGAAATGCAATAGACATGTGAGAGAGTAGGCAACATATACCTATCAAATACAGAAATCCAGGAAAACTACTGAAAATAGTCAACAATGTACACTTTCCTTTTCCCCCCAAATATATGTCAAGTCAATATCAATGGAAACAATACCAAATATCCAAGCGCACACAAGGGTATGACAACCGGCCGGAGTCATAAGGAAATATCTAGATACTCAATAGACGTAAAGCTTCCCTCGCTCACGAATCATACCTGCGACTCGGGTGCTGACACATTTATATACAATTAGCATAAAGCTTCCCTTGATCGCGAATCATACATGCGATTCGAGTGCTGACACACTTATGTATAATTAATATAAACCTTCCCACGATCGCGAATCATACCTGCGATTCGAGTGCTGACTCCCATACGTACATATCTATATACCGACTTATAAATAACTTAGAAAAGGCTATGCATGTAACAGGGATTGATCAACTGGGTGTTCAAGTGAAACTTTCAACATTTCCATATCAATTCAAAAGCAATAGGCAGCTGAAATAACACCTAAAGATACATATAAGGCACATAGAGACATGCTTGTGAGCCCTAAAACTACCCGACATAGCATGATAGTCGCCACGTACGGACTCTCGTCACTTAGTACGTATGTAGCCCCCAAAACAATTACGCACAAGTTATATAACACCTATGGGGACTCACCTCGTGTCGAATCTACCCCGCGGACCAAGGATGCGCCCGAACTCCAAACTCTACATCCGAGGAGTCGCAACTAGAAAAATATGGTACAATGACATCAATGCATGCTCAAAGTAGAGAAATTATCCTATTTATTCAATAATTCAACATTCTTGAAGAATTCCCAAAATCCAACCCCTGGCCCGCACGCTCGAATTCTGAAAACTCACGGAGGAATCGCTCACTCGAAGCCTAAGGATCGTTCATATATGATTTCTACTTTAATTTATAGCAATTAATGGGTAATTCACCAATTTCTCAAGAACCCTAAATTATTACCCAATTCTTGACTTTTAAATGATTTATTAGTTAATTTAGCTAGAGGATCATGAATTAAACTAGTGTTGAAGTGGAATTAATTTACCTTGACAGTAGCTAGGTCGTGGTGTGCTCTCCCCAAGCTCAGAAGACTCTAATGGTGGAGGAAAATGAATGAATGGGGTGAAATCTCGAGTTTCAAAGAATATATACTGCCTAGCCTACAGGGATTCCGCAACGGTGGCTCGGGGACCTCACCTGCGGTCTCGCGCCTGCGAGCTGGGGCTAGCACCTGCGGAACTGGATGGGAAGGGCTGAGTTCGCACCTGCGGAGGGATGGCCGCACCAGCGCTTCCGCTCCTGCGAACTTTTGTCCGCACCAGCGAGAAAGGGGGACCTCACCTGGGGTCACACCTACGATGCTTAGGACCACAAGAGCGGTCCCGCACTTGTGACTGGGCAACCGCACCTGCAGTCACACCAGATCAGGTGCACCAGCAGCTATTTTAGCTGGTTTTAGCTTCGTTGGGTTTCCGGGAGGCCCCTAGGCCCACCCGAGCCCTCGTCCAAATATATCAACAAGTCCCGAATAATAATACGGACTCGCTCAAGCCTTCGGAACACCCAAAACAACGCTAAAACTCATAATCACACCTCAAAACCCCAAGAACCAAACACAAGAACTTTATGTTTTCTGGACTTCGCTAACAACGTGCTGAATCGATCCATACTACTCGGAATGACACCAACTTTTGTAGTCAAGTTATAAATGGAATAACGGAACTATTCCCGGTCTCGAAATTTCATTCAGACCTCGATAACAAAAAAACACATCCAAAACCACAATAGGAACTTAAGGAATTTCTTATTTCAATATTGGGCGCCGAAACGCTAGCGGGTCATCAGAAACCCATTTCGAACATACGCCCACGTCCAAAATCATCACACGAAGCTACCGGAACCAACGAAACTCAATTCCGAGGCCGTTTATCCAAAATGTTGACCGAAGTCAAACCTGGCCTTAAAGGCCAACCTTAAGGAACCAATTGTTCCTGAAGCACTCTAAGCACCTCCGAATCCCGGACCACCAGTCCCCACGAGTCATAAATCATAAAAAGCCGCTATGGGAAGTTTCATTTAGGGGAACGGGGTCCGATAACACAAAACGATCGGCCGGGTCGTTACATTCTCCACCTCTTAAACAAACGTTTGTCCTCGAGCGGGTCTAGAATCATACATGAAGTGCTGAATATGTGTGGATATCTTCTCCGCATGTCCTCCTCGGACTCCCAGGTCGCCTCCTCAACTGAATGGCCCTTCCACTGGACCTTTACGGTGGAAACTCTCTTGGACCTCAACTGGCAGTCATGTCTATCAATAATAGCAACTGGCTCCTCCTCGTAGCGCAACTTCTCATCCAACCGAATAGTGCTGAAATCAACCACGTGGGAGAAGTCGGCGTGGTACCTCCGGTGCATTGACACATGAAACACTGGATGAACTCCTGATAAACTGGGAGGCAAGGCCAGCTCATAAGCAACCTCCCCAACTCGCCTCAACACCTCTAATGGACCTATAAACCTCGGGCCCAGCTTGCCCTTCTTCCCAAACCTCATAATACCCTTCATAGGTGAGACTTTCAACAGGACCCTATCTCCTCCATAAATGATACCTCACATGCCCTCTGATCCGCGTAACTCTTCTGTTTGGATTGTGTTGTACGGAGCCTCTCCTGAATCAACTTAACTTTCTCCAAGGCATCCCTCACCAGGTCGGTGCCATATAACTTAGCCTCGCCAGGCTCAAACCACCCGATAGGAGAACGACATCGCCCACCATACAAAGCCTCAAATGGTGCCATTTCAATGCTGGACTGATAACTGTAAGCAAACTCCGCCAAAGGCAAGAACTCGTCCCACTGACCTCCAAAGTCAATCACACATGCCCTGAGCATGTCCTCCAATATCTGAACTGTACGCTCCGACTGACCATCAGTCTGAGGGTGAAATGCTGTGCTGAGGTCTATCTGGGTGCCCATCTCACTATGCAATGCTCTCCAGAAATGCAAGGTGAACTGAGGACCTCGATCTTATACAATGGACCGGCACACCATGCAACCGGAATATCTTCCGAATGTAGATCTGGGCCAACCTCTCAGAAGTATATGTAGTAGCTACTGGAATGAAATGCGTCGATTTGGTCAATTTATCCACAATGACCCACACCGCGTCCACCTTCCGAAAAGTCCGAGGCAACCCAACCACGAAGTCCATAGCGATGCGCTCCTATTTCCACTTAGGAATGGGCATCTGCTGAAGTAGGCCTCCTGGCCTCTTGTGCTCATGCTTCACCTGCTGGAAATTAAGACACCTAGTCACATACTCCACAATGTCCTTCTTCATCCCCCTCCACCAGAAATGCAGCTTCAAGTCACGTTACATCTTCGTAGCACCAGGATGAATAAAATACCGCGAACTGTGTGCCTCCTCTAGAATCCTCTCCCTCAGGTCATCAACCTTAGGAAGACATAAGCGGCCCTGAAGTCTCAGAACACCATCCTCGCCAATAGTAGCCTCCTTGGCCATACCCTGAACCACTTTCTCCCGAAGCTCTGCTAAGCACGGATCATAGAACTGTCGGGCTTTAATCTCCCCCAATAACGAAGACTTAGCAACCACATGTTCTAAAACTCGACGAGGCTCTGAAAGGTCTAACCTCACTAAGGGATTTGCCAAGGACTGAATGTCCAAGGCTAGAGGTCTCTCCTCTGCTGCAATATAAGCCAAGCTACCCATACTCTCCGCCTTCCTGCTCAAAGCATATGCTACTACATTTTCCTTGCCCGGGTGATAAAGAATAGTGATATCATAATCTTTCAACAACTCAAGCCATCTGCGCTGCCTCAAATTAAGATCCTTCTGTTTGACAAGTGTTGTAAGCTACGGTGGTCTGTATAAACCTCACAGGACACTCCATAGAAGCAGTGCCTCCAAATATTAAGAGCGTGAATAATCGCTGCCAACTCCAAATCGCGCACAGGGTAATTCTTCTCATGAACCTTCAGTTGGCGTGAAGCATAAGCAATAACTCTCCCCTCCTTCATCAATACACACCCCAAGACAACCCGTGAAGTGTTTCAATATACTGTGTACATCCTAGAACCGGAAGGCAATACTAGAACTGGTGTTGAGGTCAATGCCGACTTGAGCTTCTGGAAGCTCGCCTCACACTCGCCGGACCATCGAAATAGGGCATTCTTTTGAGTTAGTCTAGTCAATGGAGCTTCAATAAAAGAGAAACCCTCCACAAATCAGCGATAATAACCTGCTAGGCCCAAAAAGCTCCTGATCTCTGTAGCAGAAGTAGGATGCGACCAACTCTGAACTGCCTCAATCTTCTGAGGATAAACCTTGATACCCTCTTTGGATACCACATGCCCCAAAAATGCCACGGAATCCAACTAAAACTCACACATGGAGAACTTAGCATATAGTTACTGTTCTCGCAAAGTCTGGAGCACAACTCTCAAATGCTGCTCGTGCTCCCCCAGGCTACGTGCGTAAATCAAAATGTCATCAATGAAGAAAATGACAAAGGAATCAATATACGTCCTGAACACCCTATTCATCAAATCCATGAATGATGTTGGGGCATTAGTCAGGCCAAAAGACATCACTAGGAACTTGTAATAGCCATATCTAGTACGAAATGTAGTCTTCGGAACATATGAAGCCCAAATCCTCAACTGTTGATACCCCGATCGCAAATTAATCTTAGAAAACACACGAGCACCCTGCAATTGTTCAAACAAATCATCGATGCACAGTAAGGGATACTTGTTCTTAATGGTCACCCTATTGAACTGGCAGTAATCAATACACATCCACATAGACCCATCCTTCTTCTTCACAAATAAAACTAGAGCACCCCACGGCGATATACTCGCTCCGATTAACCCTTTAGCTAACAACTCCTCAAGTTGATCCTTGAACTCCTTCAACTCTTTCGGAGCCATACGGTACGGAGGAATGGATATAGGCTGGGTGTTTGGAGCTAAATCAATGCAGAAATCAATATCACGATCCGGAGGCATGCCCAAAATATCTGAAGTAAATACATCCGCAAACTCTCGAACCACTGGCACTGAATCAATCGTCGGATACTCGGCGGTGGTGTCCCGCACATAAGTAAGATAGGCCAGAAAACTCTTCTCAACCATATGTCGAGCCTTCATGAATGAAATAACCCAGCTGACTGCACTAACTGAAGAATCCCTCCACTCTAGCCTAAGCGACTCGCGCATGGCTAAAGTAACTGTTTTGGCATGGAAATCAAGCATGTCATAATAAGGAGATATCCAATCCATGCCTAGAATAACCTCAAAATCAACAATGTCGAGCAATAAAAGGTCAGCTCTGGTCTCGAACCCACCGAAGGTGATCACACAAGACCGATACACCCGGTCTACCACCACAGAATCGCCCACACGAGTGGAGACATATATAGGAGATCCCAAGGACTCACGAGACACATCCAGAAAATGAGCAAATAGGGCTGAAACATATGAATAAGTGGATCCTGGATAAAACAATATTGAAGCCTCTCTACCACAAACTGAGATAATACCTATGATCACGGCATCTGAGGCCACTGCATCTTATCTGGCCGGAATAGCATAGAACCTGGCTAGAGCACCTGAAGACTGAGCCCCACCAAAGTGAACAGGAGCTGCCTGACCTCCCCCTGACTGGTCTCCACCTCTAGGACGACCCCTGTCGACCTGTCCTCCACCTCTAGGTGGCCGGACTGCTGGTGCTGAACTCATAGGGTGATAACCCTGCTGCACTATCTTACCCCGAAACCTGGTACAAGCCCTCCTCATATGGCCCAGATCCCCGCACTCGTAACATCTCACAGGTGACATATCCTGCTGTCCCGAAGAAGAAGAATCCTGAATGGCGGGAGAGCGATGTGAACCCTCAGGCATAGCAACTGAAATAGGAACTGGAGGATCTCAGGCAACTCGAGTAACCACTAGGAGAACTCTGAATAGCTGGAAAAAGGTAGGAGCGCTCTGGCATGGCATTGAACTGGGGCCTAACTGAAACACCTTGGGGAGGTGGTGGAGGTGCTGAATAGGAAGGCCTACTGGGCTGACCACCCCAAAAGGGGCCTATGCTCCTAGCTGGGGCATCCCTGAATCTCCTAAGAACCTAGCCCTCTTATCCTGCTGACCCTACTCCCTGCTCCTCGACCGATAGCCCTTGATCCGATGAGCAATCTCCACTATGAGCTGATAAAGAGTACCGATCTCCACCTCTCGAGCCATGGTGGATCTAATACTTGGATGCAACCCCGCTGCAAACCTCCACACCTTTTCAGCATCGGTGGTAATATCATAAGTGCATGGCATGACAGCTATGAAAATCTGACCTCATAATCTGTCACGGATATCTGCCCCTGCTCTAACTGCTCAAACTGACCCCGCAGCTCTTCCCTCTCAGAGGGTGGAATATATCTGTCCAAGAACATCTGTGTGAACTGCTCCCAAGTGACAGTAGGAGAATCTGCTGGCCTGCTGAGAATATAAGACTGCCACCACCTGCGAGCTCTGCCCTCTAACTAGAATGTGGTGAATCCACTCCATGGGACGCTAGGATCCCCATGTTGTGTAGTCTATCCCTGCACCTATTAATGAAGTCTTAGGAATCCTCACCTGGCTCACCCCCGAAGACTGGAGGGTGCAACCGAGTCCATCTGTCTAACATCTTCTGCTGATTACCATCCGCAGCGGGTCGGGCTCCGGTGCTGCTACTACAGGCTGGGTACCACCCATGGGCAGTGTACCCAGGGTTGATGTGCTGCAGCTGCCGATCCTGCGGCCTGGGCAGTAGGGGTCTGGGCTCCCCTTCCCGCCTGCGAAGTGGCTGGATTTGCTGGAAATAAACCAGCCTGGGACATAGTGTCCATAAATCTCATCATATGGCCATGGCTGCCTGGAAGCCTGGCGCCGTCATAAAGTCTACTGGTGTAGGATCTGCTGGAAGCACCTTATCCTTCTCCTCTATAATAGGGTCCTCTGGTGGTGCAACTGGAATAGCTCTAGGACGCCCTCGTCCCCTAACTCGGGTCGGTGCCCTTCCACTGCCTCTACCACGACCTTGGGCGGCGGGGATTACGGCATCTCCCGGATCAGGATCATCGGATGCGCACGTCCTCACCATCTGTGAGAGAATAGAAGAATGAGTTTAAGTACATAACCGCTTGCACGGTAGAATATAAATAAAGAGAGTTTTCCTGACACCCTGTAGCCTCCTGAAGATAAGTACAGACGTTTCCGTAATGATCCGCAAGACTCTACTGGGTCTGCCCGTGACTCGTGAGACTTACAAGAACCTAGTGCTCTGATACCATGTTGTCACGACCCAAAATCCAACACAGGTCGTGATGGCGCCCAACACCAGAGTCAGGCAAGCCAACAATTGTTTATTGGTGAGATTATCCTTATTTAACATACCAACCCCACATATTCCCAAAGTTTTAAGGTTATATCATTTAAACAAAATCGGAAACATTAACCAACTTAAGTAAATACAGCCACAACGATCATTATCCAATATATATATATAGTCCCAAAATAAAGAGTCTACTATGTGCATGTCAGGAACTAGCGTCACAAGTCAACAGGCGAACTACTAGAATATACAAAAGATGATACAAATTGTACTGCTGTCTGAGAGGAGTAGACAGAAATAAACAAAAGATAACTCCATAGCACTGCTGAGAATCGCCAAAGGAGGCAGCTCACCGTGGAGTCAGGTCCAGAATATATGTCAAGCTCTGGTCGGCTAACCAGAAACACCAGCCTCCAAACCTGTACAATTAAGTATAGAAGTGCAGCATGAGGATCCCTCCTAACCTCGAAGAGATAGTGACGAGAGGCAGACATGACACTCACTAAGGTCCACCAGTAATAATACAAAACAGGATATAACGAAATGCAATAGACATGTGAGAGAGTAGGCAACATATACCTACCAAATAAAGAAATCCAGGAAAACTACTGAAAATAGTCAACAATGTACACTTTCCTTTTTCCCCCAAATATATGTCAAGTCAATATCAATGGAAACAGTACCAAATAGCCAAGCGCACACAAGGGTATGACAACCAGCCGGAGTCATAAGGAAATATCTAGATACTCAATAGACGTAACGCTTCCCCCGCTCACGAATCATACCTGCGACTCGGGTGCTGACACATTTATATACAATTACCATAAAGCTTCCCTCGATCGCGAATCATACCTGCGATTCGAGTGCTGACACACTTATGCATAATTACCATAAAGATTCCCTCGATCGCGAATCATACCTGTGATTCGAGTGCTGACACACTTATACCAGTTTATCATAAAGCTTCCCTCGATCACGAATCATACCTACGACTCGATGTGCTGAATCCCATACTTACATATATATATACCGACATATCAATAACTTAGTAGAGGCTATACCTGTAACAAGGATTGATCAACTGGAGTTCAAGTGAAACTTTCCACATTTTCATATCAATTCAAAAGCAATAGGCAGCTCAAAGAACACCCAAAGATACATATAAGGCACATAGAGACATGCTTGTGAGCCCTAAAACTACCCGACATAGCATGATAGTCGCCACGTACGGACTCTCGTCACTTTGTACGCACGTAGCCCCCAAAATAATTACGCATAACATATAAAACACCTATGGGGACAATTCCCTCTCACAAGGTTAGAAAGGAGACTCACCTCGTGTCGAATCTACCCCGCGGACCAAGGATGCGCCCGAACTCCGAACTCTACACCCGAGGACTCGCAACTAGCCAAATACGGTACAATGACATCAATGCATGCTCAAAATAGGGAAATTATCCTATTTATTCAATAATTCAACATTCTTGAAGAATTCCCAAAATCTAACCCCGGGCCCGCACGCTCGAATTCTGAAACTCACGGAGGAATCGCTCACCCGAAGCCTAAGGATCGTTAATATATGATTTCTACTTGAATTTATAGCAATAAATGGGTAATTCACAAATTTCTCAAGAACCCTAAATTATTACCAATTCTTGACTTTTCAATGATTTAGTAGTTAATTTAGCAAGAGGACCATGAATTAAACTAGTGTTGAAGTGGAATTAACTTACCTTGATAGTAGCTAGGTCGTGGAATGCTCTCCCCAAGCTCACAAGACTCTAATGGTAGAGGAAAATGAATGAATAGGGTGAAATCCCGAGTTTTAAAGAATATATACTGCCTGGTATACAGGGATTCCGCACCTGCGGTCTCGCGCCTGCGATCTGGGGCTCGCATCTGCAGAAATGGACGGGCAAGGCTGGGTTCGCACCTGCGGAGGGATGGCCGCACCAGAATTTCCGCTCCTGCGGACTTTTGTCCGCACCTGCGAGAAAGGGGGACCTTACCTGGGGTCGCACCTGCGATGCTTGGGACCGCAGGAGCGGTCTCGCATCTGCGACTGGGAAACCGCACCTTCGGTCACACCAGATAAGGTGCACCAGCAGCTATTTTAGCTGGTTTTCAGCCCCGTTGGGTACCCGGGAGGCCTATGGGCCCACCCGAGCCCTCGTAAAAATATACTAACAAGTCCCAAATCATAATACAAACTCCCTCGAGCCTTCGGAGAATCCAAGACAATGCTAAAACACAAAATCACACCTCAAAACCCCAAGAACCAAACTTAGGAACTTTAAGTTTTCTAGACTTTTCTATCAACGCGCCGAACCGACCCGTACTACTCGGAATGACACCAAATTTTGCAGGTAAGTTAAATGACATAAAAAAACTATCCCCGGTCGTGGAATTCCATTCGGACATCGATAATAGAAAAACACATCCAAAACCACAATAGGAACTTAAGGAACTTCTTATTTAAATATTGGGCGCCGAAACACTCCCGGGTCATCAGAAACCCATTCCGAACATACGCCAAGGTCCAAAATCATCACACAAAGCTACCGGAACCGACGAAACTCGATTCTGAGGTCGTTTAACCAAAATGTTGACCGAAGTCAAACCTGGCCTTAAAGAACAGCCTTAAAGAACCAATTGTTCCTGAAGCACTCTATACACCTCCGAATCCCAGACCACCAGTTCCCGTAAGTCATAAATCATAAAAAGCCGCTATGGGAAGTTTCATTTAGGGGAACAGGGTCCGATAACATAAAAAGACCGGTCAGGTCGTTATACTAGCCCTCCTCCCGGGCCAGTCATAGACACTGATTATCAACGATGATGGATAAGCTAGTGATGGGAAAGTTTCTCCACACAGAAGGAGATGATCCCCATCAACAAAACAGAAAGCTCAACCTGTTGAGTTAGTTACACCATTCGAGGACGATGTCTCGGTGCTCTGGGGGAATATTATATGGGGGAAATACCTACTCTCACTTTCGTGTCCCAGTCACCACGCCATGTATTTTTGGGCTGAGTATCGGGCCCCTTGGGTCCTCGGCTTACGAGTAACCAACAACCAGCACTATGTTTGCTGCAGCTGCTTCTAACTCTTCAACTCTCTCAGCTTCATCTCCATCTTCACCAACACCAGTAATTGCTACATCATTTCCACCTTCATCCACACTTTCACCAGTAAATGCTACATCATATCCACCGGTCGCATCTTCCCACAAAGAGGATGTCCTTCTCCCTCCGTCCCCAGTTCAATGGAATTTGGGGCAAAACTATGCTCCCCATTAGAAGATCCACAAAGAAGAAGGAGCGTTACTCTCTCGGTCTCTAGCGGATGCAATTTGCTATCTCGGCTGGTGGAACTTGCTAACTATCTAAAGCCTTTGGCTTCATAGAAAGATTGGGAAAAGATACAAGCTCTCTTAGGAGAGTTCTTATTGAAAAATTCCATGCACAACGCTGCATGAGCATTACTTACTTCCTTTGTGGTTCCTTTTGCTTTTGCCTGAAAATATCCTAAGTTTGCCTTTATTGCATTGTAGGCCAACTTTCTTGCTTTCGAGGGCCTCTAAAGGTTAATTTGGGAAAAGGAAGAACTTACCTCCTTAGGGGATCAACTTTTGGCCGAGCAGGAGAAAACTGATGCCCGCCTATTAGAATTGGAAACCAAAGTTACTGAGGTCGTTGTATTGAAGGCTCATTTTTAGCATAGAGAACAAGAAGTGGTAACCCTTATCCAAGAGATTGCCCCACTGAGGGTTTAATTTGAATAGGCTATGGCCAAATGGATTAAAGTTCATAATGTTGTTCTTGCTGCATTTGATCGTGAGGATGCCTCGGCTGAATGATTGACTAACTTAGAGGCAGCCTTGAACTCCAAAACTGAAGAGCTTGTTGTGCAGGGACGAACATGCCCAGTTGAGGGAGAAGTATAGGAAAATAATCGAGCATAATAGGCTCTTTAGTTCAATTGTCTATGACCTTGATGTTAGCCTAAGATCCGTTAGATCCGCCCGGGAAAGCCTTCTATCGAGGTAACCCAACTCAAAGAAGAACATAATATCCAAGTGGCTTCCCTCATTGTTGAGAAAACTTACGCTATGTACACCATGAGAAGAAAATTCTTGGAAGTGGCCAAAGCTGGTATAATTGACTTTGATGTTGAAATTGATAAGGCATGTGAGCTTGATGTTCCTGGTTCCGGTTCTAAATTTTTGGGAACTGAAGAGGAACCGGAAGGTGATGATTTTGAGGGCCAAACTATTGAGGCATCGGCAAATTTAACTACTTCCCCTCGGGGCGGGAACACTTCTCTTCCCCCGGGCTACGGAGAGGCAACAATTTATCTTTATCGTAAACAAATACATCTCTTGCTCAAGTATTGCATGAGTCTTTTTGTGTTCTTTCGTTTTACAAGTTTTAAAATTGCATTCCTTTTTTGCCTAGGTGTTTTGCACGAGTTTTACGGTTTATGTTTGATTATATAAGGCCTTGGGTGTATTTTTCCCCGAAAACATCTATATATCGGGCACAAATTCGTCCGAAGTAGACCCTTTAACATGAGGGATTCTGTAAATATTTGCCCAAGTTTGCTCTTTGGTTCCTTTCGTATAAGGCTTTGGGTGTATTTTTCCCCGAAAGCATTTTGATTCCGGGCATACATTATCCTAACACTAACCCTTTAACATGAGGTTTTTTATAAGAGAGGGCCCTCTTATGTTTACGGTGCTCTTGAAGAGGACACCTCCTATTCATTAAGGCACTAGCATTTTAATTACTTGTTTAACTTTCAAATGACAAAGTTAATTCATCGTTCAAACAAGAAGCGAGATAAAAACAAAGGACATCAGTTTATTCTTTCTAATTTCACAAAGTACATAAGCATTTGTTATGCTAAAAAAAGAAATCTCCATTACTTGTGACTAACTTGTACAACTTGTTTCTACGGGACTGGCCGTGCAGTCCCTGGTCCTGATGATACAACTATGTTTTCTGTTTTTGCTTCCCGGTCGACGTGACAGTTATTGTTTCCGTGTCCGCATATCATTCCCCCTTCGGTGTTCGAATGCAAAGAATGCGAATTGGAAAAGTAGAAGTCTTATGCCTTCGAGGATCCCACTAATGAATTGCTATATAATCCTTAACTTGGTAACATACTTTACTTCCCCTCGAGAATTTATGCTATCGAGCGAAGGACTATCTAACAACCCTCTAGTGGTTTGCACTTGTGAATGGTCGGGTAACCTTTGCTCGATAGCAAACTTAACTTCCCATGAGAATTTTGCTATGGAGAAAAATATTATCTTACCATCCCAGAGTGCATCTTTTCATGTGTGCCTTGCTGTTAAAAGGTCTTATTGTGGTTGTTGGAGCTTTCATCATAGTATGCATTCTGTTGCTATCTTGTTAAAAACCTTGCCAGAAAAACCCAATTGGGACAAAAATTGGACGAAGGGAAAAAGAGTGCAGCACATACTTTTAGTTCAGGTGATATTCATCAGCAATAATATCTTTTGAGGTGTGCGACGTTCTAGTTTCTTGGAAACTTTTCTCCATCTTTGTTCTCCAATTCATATGAACCTTTCCCGCTGATAGCTGAAACCCGGTAGGGGCCTTCCTATGTTGGACCTAGCTCCCCTGTGTTGAGCTCCCGGGTGTTTTGAGTTTCTTTCCTTAGGACAAAATCTCCTACTTTTGAAACAACGGAGGTTGTCTTTTCGGTTATAATACCGATCCAGTCTCTATTTTTGGGCTACCATTCTTACATGCGCCAAGTCCCTGCGCTCATCGAGTAGCTCCAAGTTAACTAACATTGCTTCATTGTTTGATTCTTAAAGGTGGGTTCCCCTACTTCCACCATGATTAAAACTTCTGCCCCGCACACAAGTGAAAAAGGAGTTTCTCCTGTGCTAGATTTGTTCATTGTTCAGTATGCCCATAAAACTCTGGGTAATTCTCGGGCCAATTACCTATAGTCGCTTCCAACCTTTCCTTGAGGTTTTGTACAGTCACTTTGTTAATTGACTCTGCTTGACCATTTGCGCTTGGATGGTAGGGTGAAGATGTGATCCTCTTTATTTTTAAATCTTCGAGGAACTTTGTGACTTTTGCACCGATAAATTGTGGCCCAGCATCTCATGATATCTCTTTTGGTATTCCGAACCTACAAATTATATATTCCCATAAGAAGTACACCACTTCACGCTCGCCGATCTTCTGATAAGGACCTGCTTCCACCCTCATAGACACATAGTCAGTCAAAATAAAAAAAATCTTACCTTTCTTGGGGCCGACGCAAATAGTCCAACGATGTCCATACTCCATTTCTTGAATGGCCATGGAGACAAACCCGAATGCAATGGTTTTGCCGGTTGATGTTCTAGTGGTGTGTAGCGTTGGCACTTATCACATTTTCTTACGAAGTCATTGGCATCTTGTTCCATGTGCGGCCAATAATATCCTGCCATTACCAATTTCAGCACTAATGAATTTTCACTTGAATGGTTGCCTTATATCCTTTCATGGAGTTCTCGCATAACATAGTTAGCTTCGGATGCCCCCAAGCATCGGGCCAGCGGTCCTTGGAAAGATGTTCTATACAATTGGCCTCTCTTGAAGCTATATCACGTTGCATTGGCACGCATCGTCTGGGACGCTTTGGACTTTTCGGGAAACTTACCGTGCTCGAGATAATCCAATGATTTCATCCTCTAGTCCAAGACCAAATAAGTCATATTCACCTCATAGTAGCTATTCACACCAGGGACCAAATTCATTAGTTGTACTACCATCCTGGACTCCAACCCCTTTATTTCTGTTGTGATCCAAGGTTATCCAATGCGCCAGCTTCTGCGTTATCTTCCCTCGGGATATGAGTAATCGATCACTCCTGAAATCGTACCAACATAGCTTGGACCTTTACCACGTATTATTACATGCGCTCCTCCTTGGTTTTGAAGATCCTATAGACCTGATTTACCACCAGCTGTGAGTCACATTTGATTTTGATGACCTCAAAATCATGTCCCCGGGCCAGTTCGAGCCCTGCAACCAAATCCTCATACTCTGCTTCATTGTTAGTTAAAGGGACTCTTCTAATTGCTTGCCTTAGGGTTTCCCCTGAAAGCGTTATCAATATTATACCAAGTCCAACCCTTTTTCGTTGGAAGCTCCATCCGTAAATAAGGCCTAAACCCCCAATACCGATTCAGACACCGCAACTACCTTTTTGATTGCCAGAAGTAGTAATCCCGGACTGAAATCAGCCACAAAGTCAACAAGACTTGTGACTTAATTGCAGTCCTTGGTTTATATTATATGTCGAACTCACTCATTTTGACGGCCCATTTGTCCAATCTATCTGAGAGCTCGATTTACGAAGGATGTTCCGTAAAGGGAAAGTTGTTACCAGGGCTATCGGGTGAAATTAGAAGTAGGGTCTCATCTTTCGAGCAGCGATTACGATAGCTAAGGCCAGTCGCTCCAAATGTGGGCGTGTTTTTACTCCCATTAAAATTTTACCAACAAAATAAATGGGAGATTGCGTACATTCGTCCTCACGGATTAAAACTTCACTTATCGCAACTTCTGAGACTGCAAGGTAGACTAATGATGTTTCACCTACTTTTGGTTTCAAAAGAAATGGAGGGCTTGAAATGTGCTTTCTCAAATCTCTCAAAGCCCGTTGGCACTCTGGGGTCCATTCAAAATTGTTTTTTCCTTTTTGAGTAGTGTGAACAAACAGTGATATTTTTCTGATGACCGGGAAATGAACCGCGGCCAATCTCCTCGTGGGCCTTTAGACTTCCTTCACACTTGGCAGTTGGTCCGGGGTGTCTTTGATGGCCTTGATCTTATCGGGGTTTACCTCAGTTCCTCTTTGCTATGCCAGAAATTCCAGAAACTTGCTAGAGCTGACCCTGAACGCGAATTTCTCAAGGTTAAGTTTGATATTATGCTTCCTTAGGATGTCAAAAATTTCTTGCAGATGTTTAAGGTGATCACCTGTCAAATCATTCAGGCTGTTTGACAGTGGAAACGAGTCTTTCAGGCACGCCTTATTCAAATCTTTATATTCTATACACATGCAAAATTTATTGTTCTTCTTAGGAACTACCACTACACTAGCTAGCCAGTCTGGATACTTTACCTCTCGGATCGAACCGATATTAAGTAATCGTGTTACCTTTTCCTTGATGAGTTTATTCCTGGATTGGGCAATAGGGCATTTCTTTTGCCTTACCGAAGGTACGTTGGGATTCAAATTTAACTTGTGCTCGGCTACCTCTATTGGGATACCTGTCATATCCATATGCGACCATACAAAATAATCGACATTAGATTTAAGAACTTTAATAAATCCAGACGTGAGCTCGGGGTGCAGTCTTGTCCCTAAGTGGAATTTCCCTTCCAAGAACTCTTTGAACAACGTAACTTGTTTAAGCTCTTACGCTGTGGATTTAATTGCATCCGTCTCTTCTGAAACTTGGAAATACCTCAGCACCTGATAAAGTTTCGACTTTTCTTCCCCTGGGCTAACTTCATCCAATTCGAGAGCGGGCGTCAGTTCCCTAATTGCTCTGCCACGTATTCCTTTCCTTTGCTACTGGAGATCGAAATTGCATTTATCTCCCTCACTGCTGGTGGGTCACCCCTTATCTTTTTAACTCATTCGGACGATGGAAACTTCGATTTGTTGACGGTACAACTTTCATCTCATGCAATCATGGTTTTCCCAGAATAATGTCATATCACATATCACCATCGACCACTTCAAAAAGAGTTGTTTTCATTACTCATTCGGCGTTTGTGGGTAGCAAAATGTCTCTTCTGGTTGCCATGCTCGCGAGGTTGAATCCGACGAGGAGTTTTGTGGCCAGAATGATACTTCCGGTGAGTTTAGCTTGCTCTAATACTCTCCATTGTATGCTATTGGCCGAACTTCCTAGATCTACTAGAACACGTTTAGTTTTAAAATTTAGCACATTTAAGGAAATTACTAGTGCATCGTTATGTCGTAGCAGCGATCCGTCTGCGTCCTCCTCTGTGAAAGTTATATCATCTTCGACGACTTCCTGGAGCCTTTTGCTATGAGTTATTGATACTTGCGTCTTTTTTGCTACTGAAAAGGCGACCCCGTTGATCTCGTTACCCTGAATATCATGTTGATTGTTTGGCATGAGGGATCTTCCCCTGCTTTTGAGGGTTCTGCGTTGTCCTGGCTACGACCATAATTGTTCTTAGCTCGGTCACTCAAGAATTCTCTGAGATGGCCATTCTTCAACAGTGCTGCCAGTTCTTCCCGGAGATGTCGGCAGTCCCAAGTCTGGTTATCATTTGTCCCGTGGTATTCACACCATAGCTTGGGATTCCTCTCGTTATGATCGGATCTCGTCAGTTTCGGGAACCGTGCTTCTTTAATGTTTCTGATGGCTGACACCAACTCTACTACACTGATGTTGAAATTTTATTCGCACAACTTGGGTTAGGAAGGATCCCGCGTCACTGACGCTTCTTTATCCTGCAAATATCTATTATTCCGATCGCGATCAGTCCTCCTGTTATGGTGAACATTTCTGCTGATCAGATACCTCTGTCGCGGCCTTCGGTCCGTTCGTATGGAAAAAATGACTCCTCGAAGACCGTCTGTTAGTGTTGAAATCGTCTTTTGATTTTTATCTGTTATTATCCCGTCCTTTTTTGATGATGGGAAGCCAACATGATCATCTTCAATCCATATCTTTGATTTGTACCAATTGTGGACATCCGCCCAAGTCGTTTCTTGATACTCAAGCATGCTTTCCTTCAAATTTGGAGAAGCGTCTGAACTTCTCGGATTCATTCCTTCGGTGAATGCTTCAGCAGTCCATTCATCTGTAATAGCTGGGAGAAACATTCTCTCCTTTAGGAATCGAGTAATGAATTCTCGCAACAACTTGGAATCTCCTTGTGCAACTCTGAATATGTCATCCTTTCGGTTCTGCACTTTTCTAGCCCCGGTATGAGACTTAATAGATGATTCTATGAGCATCTCAAATGAGTCTATGGAATGCTCGGGTAACAGTAATACCATGTCAAGGCTCGCCTCGTGAGAGTCTCTCCAAATGTTTTCAGCAAAACAGACTCAATTTCGTTATGAGCTAAACCATTCCCCTTCACCGCTATTGTATAGGTGGCAATATTCTCCTGGGGGTATGTAGTTCCGTCATAGTTTGGCACATCAGGCAGTTTAATCCTCTTCGGGATTAATTTTGGTGCTGCACTTGGCTTGTACAGCAAATGAGTATACTTCTTTGAGTCCGGACCTTTCAGCACTGGTGGTGCATCCGATATTTGGTCCATGCGGACGTTCACTTCCCTCATAAATCGTAAGAGTTCATTTTTGAAGGAATCATTTTTGTTATTGGGGTCGGATCCGCTTCCCCCATCCCCATCGGAGCCAACTTCTCCCCTCGGGGTGTTATAGTCGACCCTCTGTGTTGTTTGATTCGCGGGAGCGCCGGGAAGAACGGACCTTGTTTATTCGGGTTATCCGAAGCCCCCGACAATGCCGGCTTCAACTCCTTCATAACCTTATCCTGTCGCGTGAGGTGGCCTTGAATGATCGCATGTTGCTCTTGTATGACCCTTACCGCATCAATGACATGTTCCTCTTCAACATCATTGGGAGTTGTCTCTCGAACATATCGAGGAAATCGCCTGTCGTGCACCGGCGTGGCATCACTTCCCTCATTATGGGTGACTGAATCGTCGAAATGAGGTTGATCCCCTCGAACCTCGGGATTGTGCGTGTTGTTAACACCATTATCTACCATTTCTAATGATTTTTCTAACATAAAATAATCAAAATACTTTAGTAAAAACGACAGGGATAAACTTAATTACACGACTGTCTAGGCCCCACAGTTGGCACCAAACTGTTTACCCGTAAAACGGTATAGTTGAATTTATACTTGGTTTGGAGGCAAGTGAAATAATTCGATCCTGAAATAATAAGATAATTGAAGAAATATGTAACACTTAGCCTTGATAGGAAGACGAAATGATAGAAATAAAGATTTTGGTTGTGAAACCTCCGGGCGCAACAGTAATAAGAACATAAAATAAGAAGATAAAAATATAAAGAGCTTTGAGCAGATTGTAGTATTAGTTTGCATGAAAATTCGTGTCATTTACAGTGATAACTGAGCTCACTATTTATAGTTTCACCTGGGGGACAAGGTCCTAGGATCATGTCCATAATGTAAATTGTGAGGGTCATTGAAGATGGTGCAATAGTGAGCATAAAGTCTATGTAAGGGGCAGCGTACCAAATGTTGTGGAATATTCTCCATTAAATTTATTACATCCTTATGAGCGTTTTTCTTTTCGATGACAAACGGGAAAATTACGTTCGATTTTGGCTATCCCTCATCTTAGTTTCCACGTGTCACTTTTTTGGACAGCTATGTAGCATAGCATATTTTACCATATACACATGTTGGTATGTGAATACCTAAACTTCGCCCAAAACTTTTATCCATGTTAACCAGCTAAACTGGCGCTACAACCATAACTCACAATAACTATGGGCTCGAGTACCACAATCAAAATATTGCCCACAACCGCAAACATCGACCCAATGTTACTACTCTCAGTCTCCAACCCCAAACCCCAAACTCTTCATATGTTTGGAAAAGCATGTCTAAAACTTCCCAGATTTGTAGGCATGGAATAGGTTGGATTATTACATCCGGCCAATCAGTACACCTGTGGAATGACTATTGAATCCCTCCAAATCTATCCCTGAGGGAACTCATACAAGGACCAATCCCAAAAGCTGAGCTTCATAGTCCGCTTAGCACTATAATCTCAAATAATAATTGGAATTTCACGCAATTGTCCTTTGAATTACCTCACCAAATCATTAATCGAATTAGGAATATAAATATACACCTTTTACACAACATAGCTGATAAACCTTATTGGTATACAGCTCCATCCGGCACCTTTTCTGGGCACTCCGCCTACAATTTCATTACTACATGTCCAACTTCAGAGAATATTACTTTTCCGCATAAATGGATCTGGAAGATTAACTCCACAAATAAAATAAAACACTTCATGTGGTTCCTTCTCCATACAAGATTGCCTGCTGCCTCATTCCTTAATTTTAGGCAAATATCCGCTTCAACAAGGTGCAAGGTATGCCAACACTCCGACGAAGATATCCCTCGTATCGTTCTCCACAGCAGACCAGCCACCCTTATTTGGAATTATTTTGGAATAGTGCTTCGCGCAACATACTACTCTCAATGGTTAAAAACTAGTTGCTAGTCTAACATAGCTATAAATATCAAATACAACACTACCATACCTCTCAAGATTCTCACCCTCGTTATTCTCTGGCAAATTTGGCTTACTCGTACTAAAAATACATTTGAAAACACAATTATAGATGTCAATATCCCTACTATCATCACACATTCTATAAAGATTTACTTTCTTACGAAGCCCAATTGCATAAAATCAATACGAACTTGAATAAGGGTCCACAAGTCGGATGACACCTAACCCAACCCGCTAGATACGTAAATTAGTAATGAGATTTACCCAGAAAATAAATGATGAAATAGCTTAACTTTTATATAAATCATGAGCTTCTAAACCTTAGTGTTTACAAAGCTGGTATGAAATAAATACATCATTTGTTTGAAATATACAAAAACAGATTTATTAGTGATGCGTGGCTAGAATCCATAGTTTTAAGCATTATATACCTTACATTTTATGTGTTTTTGTGATAAAAATACACGTTTTATGTGCATAATGGAGTCTATTTCATGTGTAGGTGAATTGGAGATGGAAGCTGAGCTAAATGGGTGCATAAACGTCAAAAATACGCTCAAGAGTCGAAAAAGAGTGACCTGACCCCATAGCCGGGCGGTTTGGCGCAAAAGCCTGGCTTGACCAGGCGTTAGTGGGGCGGTAGACACAAAACGCCAGCCATGCCCGGGCGTTAATGGGGCGTTAGAGCCCAAATTCCTGGCCTACCCAGGCTATAGCTGGGCGTTTGGGGCTTAACACCTGGGGTCCCTAGTCCGGTAAATTCCGAGTTTTGAAGGGTTTAAGTATTTCCCGATTTGAATAGAAGTCTCCTATACGTTTAGGGTTTGTCCCAAACATATAAATAGACCAAAAAACACAACATTGGGAGGGAAACGCCATTTTTGGAGAGAAGATACACATAAGATCATTGAGGAAGCAAAGGATTATCAGTTTTCTTCATCTTATTCTAGTATTTTCCATTTACGCAACAATTATGCAATTGTTTGATTCTAGCATGAGTGGCTAAACACCCATTGTTCTAGGGTTGTGGTTTAGCCATGAATATTGTTATTCGACATTAACTTAACCTAGATTATAGTTCACTCAATATATGGTTGTGTCTTCAATTTTGCGTTTAATTGCTTAATTGTTTGGCCAGCAGTTAGGTTGTATACACTATCTATGTTATTCTTGGGAAAGCCGTATATAGATTAGAGAAGAATTGAAGAGACCACGATCTTAACCCTTCAGGGGAGGGGATTTGTGGTTAGGATAGGAATATACCTAGTCATCGTGCTTAAGTAAACATCGTAATCTTAGTGCGTTCTAATAGATTAATTTCATAGGAATATAGGCGTTAATCTATTGAGAATAGGCGAGTAGTACTTCGGGAGAAGGCTACGCGATCAATTATCGATTAATTAGCAACCATGAGTGAATTATTTAAGAGTGAGAGTTAATTAGAATGCAATACGAGTGGTGAGTTGATCACAACCCTGGAATATTTGTCTCTATTGAATACACAACAATACTTTTGTCACTTGATAATTAGTTATTTCATAGAATCGTAGTATAAATTAGTTAGATTCCTGGATTTTGTTTTGGCTCGATTAAATAACAGTTAGAGTGATCCAACAAGTAGTTTACGCAAGTCCCTATGGGTTCGATATTCGATTTAGCATTATATTACTTGCTACGACCACGTATACTTGCGTGTGCGTTTGGGACCAATAAATTTTTGGCGCGTTGCTGGGGACTTGAATATAGACTACTTTTTAGTTACTTGCTTTAATTGTTTATTTCCTTGAGTCTAACGTCACGTGATTTTTTCTCTAATCTCAAGAACTTCGAGTGAATGCGTAGGGTTAGAAGCCAGGATAGACTTGACGGCTTTGACCCCGAACCTGAGAGATCATTTCATAGGAGATTGCGAGAAGCAAGAGATACAGACAATATTCAGGACTTCATCTGATTTCCTGTGAACATGGCAGAGGAACAACACATGGCTGTTCAGGAGGTAGCAATGCCCAGTATTACTAATGTCACCTCCAGCATCGTGAAGCCCAGAATCACTGGGCACTTTCAGCTTAAACAAGCATGATCCAACTACTTCATGAAAACGGGGAGTTTTTGGGTCTTCCACACGAGGATCAACAGCAGCACATTCTGAACTTCTTGGAGATTAGTGATACTTATATCACTAACGGGGTCAGGCCAGATTATGTGAGGCTCACACTTTTCCCATTCTCTATATTAGGCGAAGCAAAACGATGGCTGAAGGCAGAACCAGCTAATTCCATCACAACATGGAAAGATCTGGCGAGAAAATTTCTGGCAAGGTTCTTCCCTTCAGGAAAGACCGCAAAGATCAGGAGTGAGATAGTCTGCTTTAGACAGAAAACATGTGAATTATTATATTCAGCATGAGAAAGATTCAAGGGGCTACTCAGAGACTTTCCTCATCACAATCAGACAAATGAGGTGTTAGTTCACACTTTCATTGAGAGACTCCATCCGCAAACAAAAATTGTGGTAGATGCAGCAGCTAGAGGTCAGGTGTTGGAGAATAATTATGATGAAATATTTGCATTACTGAATAAATTCTCCAAAAGCAATCCACACTGGCAAGGTGAGATGGGGAGAAATGTGGTTCCAAAGTCACTAAGGGTTCTTGAACTAGATGGGGTTTCAGCATTGTCAGCCCAGATTTCCACATTGACTAACCAAGTCAATCCGATGAACCTGATCATTACCAAGAAACAACCAGTGCAACAGGCACAACCAGTGCAACATATTCAGGTATTTTGTGAAGTCTGTGGAGAGGGTCATTCGAGTGATTTATGTCCAGTGAATCTAGAGTCTGTCTGCTTTGTGGGTAACGCAAATAGGAGACAAGTAAATCAATATGTAAACACTTATAACCCCAGTTGGAGAAACCACCCAAACTTCTTTTGGGGTGGAAATCAAAGCACTCAGCATAACTACAGGCATCCAACACCTCAACAGCAGTACACACCACCTCAGGCTGAACCATCAGCAAGCCTTGAGGAGATTTTGAATAGAATGATGAACGACCAACTTGCTTTCAATCAGAAAATAATGGCTGATCACCAATCCCAGACTGTAGCAATGAGAAATTTAGAACGTCAAGTGGGGCAACTCGCCAGTTCTCAAAATACCCGACCAACGGGGGCTCTTCCAAGTGACGCTGAAGCTAATCCTAAAGCATCTGTTAATGCTATATCATTGAGGAATGGAAAGCGATTGGAAGAAGTCCAGTCCAAGAAGAGGAAGCAGGTAACTTTTGATGAGGAACCAACCACAAGTGAATCAACATCAGACAACCCGAAAGAATCTGATAAGCCAGCAAAGGAGACGGTAGCTGAGCAACCCCCACAAATTGTTGTGAGGCCACCCCCTCCATTCCCTCAAAGGTTGCAAAAGGTGAAAGATAATGCCGCATACAAAAAGTTTCTTGACCTCTTGAAACAGGTACAAATCAATATTCCACTGGTAGACATTTTGCAGGAGGTGCCCAAATATGCTAAATACATCAAGGACATTGTGGCCAATAAACGGAGGCTAACTGAGTTCGAAACCGTGGTACTCACGAAGGAAGTTAGCTCAAGAATTAAAAGAAAGCTACCTCAGAAATTAAAAGATCCGAGTAGTTTTACTATCCACATCTCAATTGGTAAGCATGCAGTCGGGCGAGCTTTGTGCGATCTCGGGGAAAGTATTAATTTGATGCCGCTATCTGTGTTCAAGCAACTGGGGTTGGGTGAACCACGCCCAACAACAGTGATTTTACAATTGGCTGATCGCTCCATTGCTCATCCTGAGAGAGTAATTGAAGATGTGCTGGTTCAGGTGGGTTCCTTCATGTTCCCAGCTGATATCATTATCTTGGACTATGAGCCTGATCAGGAAGTCCCATTTATTTAGGGGCGTTCATTCCTAGCTACTGACCGAGCTATCATCGATGTGTGTGAAGGGAAGATGACAATGCGAGTTGGTGATCGAGTTGAGATATTTAATGTTTATAAGGCACTAAAGTTACCTGTCCACTATGAAGAGTTATCCATGATTACTGTAGTGGAAAGAAAATCGGAGTCAATGGTTCCATACATGAGTCCTGTTGACCCTCTTGATCAAGTGTTAGTTGGGGATGAAGAACACTGTGGGGATGAAACAAGGGGAGCCATTGACAAAGCTGTTGAAGTATCTTGCAGTTACCTCCATGGGCTAGGAAAATTTGAAGAGTTGAACAAGCCTGTTACTCTAATCCCTCCTAAGCCATCTATTGAAGAGGCTCCCAAGCTGGAACTCCAAGCTCTTCCAGCATATTTACGCTATGCTTATTTGGGGAACTCTAAGAGATTGCCCGTGATCATCTCATCCAGCCTGACCAATACACAATAACATAAATTGCTTAGGGTACTTCGTGAGCACAAAGAGGCAATTGGGTGGACCATTGCAGATATTAAAGGAATCAGCCCACCATTTTGCATGCATAAAATCTTTTTGGAAAATGGACATCGCTCGAGTGTTGAGCAGCAAAGAAGTCTAAATCCCATCATGAAATAAGTGGTGAAGAAAGATGTAATAAAATTGCTAGATGTAGGTATCATTTTCTCTATTTCTGACAGCAACTGGGTGAGCCCGGTTCGATATGTGCCCAAAAAGGGAGTGATGACTGTGATTGAGAATAGGAAGAATGAGCTAATTGCTACCGGCACTGTTACGGTTTGGAGAGTTTGTATTGATTATTGAAGGCTCAACAAAGCAACCCGTAAGGATCATTTTCCACTCCCATTCATTGACCAAATGCTGGACAGATTAGCAGGGCATGAATATTATTGCTTTCTAGATGGGTACTCAGGTTAAAATAAAATTTTCATATGCCTAGAGTATCAGGAGAAAACCACGTTTACTTGCCCTTATGACACCTTTGCCTTCAAGAGAATGCCATTTGGTATTTGTAATGCACCAGCCACCTTCCAGAGATGCATGATGACTATTTTCACTGACATGGTGGAAAAGTTAGTAGAGGTATTCGTGGATGACTTCTCAGTCTTTGGGTCATCTTATGATGATTGTTTGAAAAATCTGAGCATGCTGTTGGCCTACTGTGAAGAAATGAATCTGGTGTTAAATTGGTAGAAGTGTCACTTTATGGTGCAGGAAGGCATCGTTTTGGGTCATTGATCACGCTCAACTATGTCTTGTAGAAGACTAAGCGGGTGTTGCAAATATAATCCTGCGGTATTATGCCCAGAGTCGATCCCACAGGGAATTGACGTATCAAGCAGGCTGTTTAAATTAATACTGAGTTGTCACCTGATGTTTGTTAAATTACTAATACTAAAGATTAAAAGCAAAGATTAACTATACTAAGGTATAAACAATTGTAATAAAATCTAAGGTTATGGTTTCCCCCGCTGGTGAACTTACTTCTCGGATATTCGTATGGCTTGATTAATCGTCTCTATCAATCATGAACGCTCTATCTACCATAAATCTCTCTCAAGTAATTATGATAATTTACTAGACGCACTCTCTCAAGTTACGCTAGCTAGATTGCATTACAGTTCACTTAGATTGCACCCGAAGTATCGTTATCTCTAATCCAACCTCTAAACCCTCGGTTATGACTTTCGTCTATACTCTGGGAGTGGTGTTGTTCAAACAATTACCTAAATATGCACTCTCTCTCAAGTAGATACATAATAAATAGGCACAGCTAATTGAGGGCCCTTCAATCAACTACAACAAGAACGTAGTTGAACAAATAGAGTTTAATCAACCAATCAAAGCTATATTAATATCAAAATAAGTTTATTCCCCAACGGGTTCCACCAACAATTAGCTAAACATGTTCAAAAGAATAAAATCTAAAACAACTAGCATAATGAAACTACACAGTAAGGAAGAAAATATGTACAAATTGATGTTTTTCCTTGGATTCACTCTAAACTCGAATCTCTATGTATCCCTGTGAATCCCCCCTTTGTAGTTGTGTTTTGGGAGTCTATTTATAGGTTTAGGGTGAACCCTAACCGTGTAGGAGACT
>ML403954.1:0-13769 GCA_005239525.1 Nicotiana knightiana | reverse complement strand
ACTCTCTGTGCTAGCAAAGAATATAATAATATTTCATGTGGACTAATAACTATATTTATTTGAATAATTAATTCTTTAATTCAATTATCAAATAATAAGTTAAATAATCCTTTAGCAAAGATTAGAACACTCGTTAGTGTGCGACCCCATAGGTTCAATACTAAGCCGG
Organism: Nicotiana knightiana; assembly: GCA_005239525.1. Classification (NCBI taxonomy): domain Eukaryota; kingdom Viridiplantae; phylum Streptophyta; class Magnoliopsida; order Solanales; family Solanaceae; genus Nicotiana; species Nicotiana knightiana. The sequence continues at coordinate 13,600 of ML403954.1, read as the reverse complement.
TAGTAAATTAATCATATCAATATACTAATTAAGGGTGGCGTCTAGCAACACTCCTTAATGACCGGATAGAATTTACTCTCAAGAACCAGTAGAAGAATAATGTAGTAATTCCTTCTGCCCTTATAGCTCTGGATCACCCTAGGATATGGTTCAACTATCAAATCATAATATGCGACCAACTATGTGTTTATGTCAAATATAATCGACCATTGAATGACCTAAGAAACTAATTTCTTCTNACATTCTTCAAGATAATATCCTATTGACAGTTTATGGTAATTCTAACCATTAGAAATTATCCAATGAGTCGGTTCAATGATCATATCTCTATATGCATCATCTATCTATGTGATTTAGTTAATGAGATCAACTAATCTTTGTCCCATAAAGATGATCACATAAATATTGATCTAACCGGATTACTAATGTCCAAATTAATAATTTTATGATCAAGAACAAATTTAGATTAAACTATAAGAAACTTTACTCTCATTATCATGATCTCCATCACAATGTCAAGTCTCAAAATTTAATCAAGGACCTTATCAAGTTAATCAAACAATTAATAATAACTATGATAAAAGAATATCAAATGCCACATTTATTCTATATCAAATAATATTCACAAAAATATGTTCGAATCATCAAATGTGATATTGGATCTAGGGCATATCTACTATATCCCTAACAATCTCCCACTTGCACTAGAGTCAATCGCTCTTGTACTTCATCCCCAATTTCCACTTGTGCTTGTCAAACTCCTTTGCGCTAAGAGATTTAGTGAATGGGTCGACTGCATTTTCCTTTCCATCAACCTTTTGAATCTCGACGTCTCCACGTTCAATGATCTCTCTTATCAAGTGATACCTTCGCAGAACGTGTTTGGACTTTTGGTGTGATCTTGGTTCTTTTGCTTGAGCAGTGGCTCCAGTATTGTCACACAATAGTGGAACCGCACCTTCTATTGAAGGAACCACACCAAGTTCAGTTAAGAACTTTTTCATCCATACAGCTTCCTTAGCAGCTTCACTAGCTGCTATATATTCGGCTTCAGTCACTGAGTCAGCTACTGTAGCTTGTTTGGTCTTTAGTCCTTCTTAAGTACTTAAGAATGGTCGTCACCACCTTCCAAATGTTCCTCACCAGGATTTTCCTAATATCGGCTAGTCACCCCAAGTGCATAAGCCACATTAGGACGTGTACATTTCATGGTATACATGATAGCTCCCACTGCACTAGCGTATGGGATCCTACTTATGCGTTCTCTCTCTTCAGGTGTTTTAGGACAATCCTCCATACTGAGAGTAATTCCAGTGCCAATTGGTAGATAGCCTCTTTTGGAATTATCCATGTTATACCTCTTTAAGATGGTATCAATGTACAAAGACTGGGAAACTCCAACCAGTTTCCTAGATCTATTTCTATAGATCTTTATTCCTAATATATAAGCTGCTTCTCCCAAGTCTTTCATGGAGAACTGTTCAGATAGCCAAATCTTGGTACTTTGCAATGCGTGTATGTCATTCCCTATGAGCAATATATCATCAACATACAACACTAAAAATATAATTGTGCTCCCACTAACCTTTTTGTACACACAAGGTTCTTCTTCGCATCTAACAAACTTGAACTTTTCAATTGTCTTGTTAAAGCGAATATTCCAACTTCGAGAAGCTTGCTTTAGTCCATAAATGGATCTTTGTAGCTTGCAAATTTTATTATGATCAGACGAAGATGTGAAACCTTCAGGTTGTGTCATGTACACATCCTCTTCTAGCTCACCATTAAGGAAAGTTGTTTTCACATCCATTTGCCATATTTCATAATCATAGTATGCTGCTATAGCAAGCAAAATCCGAAGTGATTTGAGCATTTCCACGGGAGAGAAAGTCTCGTCATAGCCGACTCCTTCTTTCTGACGATATCCCTTGGCAACAAGACGGGCTTTGTAGGTCTCTACTTTTCCGTCTGCTCCAATCTTTTTCTTAAAAGCCCATTTACAACCAATAGGTTTTATATCCATTGAATGTTCAACCAAAGTCCATACTTTATTTTCCTTCATAGATTCCATTTCGGATTCCATGGCCTTTTGCCATTTCTCATAATCAGAACTTTCTATATCCTCTTCATAGGTCTTAGGGTCATCATCATTATGATCAACCTCATTTGATACATCATCTTGTACCATTAGATTTAATCTAGTTGGTACATGACGTTCTCGTGTAGACCTTCTAAGAGGTACTTGTACAACTTGTTCACCTTGTGCTGGATTTGGTTGGTGTTCAATTTGGTTTGGAACTGGTTCATTAACCTGTTCCTCAACTACATTTAGTTCTTGAACATCAACCGTTGAAGATGGAAACTTCAAAATATCCAATAAAGGTTCTTCAACTTGGGTCTCATGATCTTTATATTGTGTTGATTCATTAGTTTCTTGAACTTCATCAAGTTCTATTTCTCCATCATAATTTCCTTCTCAAAAGAAATTCCCTTTCCAAAAAGGTTGCTCCTCTTGCCACAAACACTTTATGGTCATAAGGGTGATAGAAATAATATCTCATTGTTTCTTTGGGATATCCAATGAACCTAAATTTATCAGATCTTGAGTCAAGTTTATCAGACTGCAGTCTCTTAACATAAGCTGGACAACCCCAAACTTTAATGTGTTTAAGGTTAGGCTTACGTCCTTTCCATATCTCATATGGTGTTGTAGAGACTGACTTAGTGGGAACTTTATTAAGTAAGTATGTTGCTGCTTCCAAAGCATATCCCCATAAATTTATTGGAAGATCAGTGAACCCCATCATAGACCTCACCATATCTAATAAGGTTCGATTTCTCCTTTCAGACACACCATTGTGTTGTGGTGTTCCTGGAGGTGTCCACTGGGAGAGAATCCCATTCTCTTTGGGATATCTAATAAAATCTTCACTAAGATATTCTCCACCTCTATCAGACCTTAGTACTTTGATACTTTTACCAGTCTGTTTCTCAACTTCACTACGGAACCTTTTGAAAATTTCAAAAGATTCAGATTTGTGTTTCATAAGATACACAAATCCATATCTTGACATATCATCAGTGAAGGTGATGAAGTAAGAATATACACCTCTAGCTTGAATTTTCATCTGCCCACAAACATCTGTATGAATTACTTCCAATAATTCAGAAGCTCTTTCTCCACTTCCAGTACATGGAGATTTGGTCATTTTTCCTTTGAGACAAGATTCACAAGTTGGATATGATTCAAAATCATATTTGTCAAGGTACCCTTCCTTGTACAACTTCTTAATTCTTTTCTTTCCAATATGACCAAGCCTACAATGCCAAAGGTATGTATGATTTACTTGATTATCTCTTTTCCTCTTAAGACTTGAAACACGCATAATCGAATAATCATTCACATTAGGTAAGACATAAACATCATGTTGGAGATAGCCATTCACATATAAATTATCACTACAATAAATAGAGCAAATACCATTGCCTATATTAATGCAAAAACCACGTTTGTCTAACATAGAAGCTGAAATTATGTTCGAAACAAATTTAGGAACGTAATAACAATCATCCAACATAAGTACTTTGCCCGTAGGCATTATTAAAGAAATCGATCCTACAGCTACAGCCGCAACTTTTGAACTATTTCTAACTTCTAGATTAACTTCTCCTTTCTTCAACTTTCTACTTATTTGGAACCCCTGCAACATATTGCAGATGTTATAACCACTGCCAGTATCTAATACCCACAATGAAGAAATAGTAGTAGTTAAAGAAACTTTGAAACCATTTTTCATCAAATTCTTACCTTGTTTCTTGTCGTTTAAAGTTGCAAGATACTCCTTGTAGTTTCTCTTCCAGTGTCCTATTTCCTTACAATGGAAACATACAAAATCAGATTGGTCAGCTTTGCCTTCTTTGCCTTTGGGTTTGGTCACACCACCCTTAGGCACAATAAGCTTTTTCTTGGGATTACTTTTACCCTTACCCTTCTTCTAGAAGAGTTTCCAACCAACATGACAGTTCCTTTCTTCTTCTCAGATGCAAGTTGATTCTCATAATCAATCAGCATGTTAAGCATCTCATGAAGATCACAATCCATTTTATGCATATTAAAATTAATAGCAAATTGTGAAAAAGATTCAGATAGTGATTGTAAGATCAAATCTTGAGAAAGCTCTTTTCCCAGTTTGCACCCCAGCTTCTCAAGCACTTCAATAAGATCAATCATATGATTTACATTGGGTCCAACTGGAGAGTTTCCAGTCGATTTGGATCCAAATAAAGCCTTAGATAGCTGGTATCTAGCTGTCCTACTTTGTGTACCAAACATCTTCTTAAGATGTTCAATGATTGCAGTTGGATCCATATCCTGATGTTTCCTCTGTAGTTCAGAACTCATAGAAGCGAGAATGATGCATTTAATTTTTCATACATGAGAACAATTCTCAAATTTCTGTACCAATCATCAAAATTTGGTCCTACCAACTTGTTGGTCTCAAATATTCCACGCATTGATATGACAGACATATTGAGAAATCTAAAATATAGAAAAGAAAAAGCAATAATATAAGAACATATTTGCATTTATCATAAAGACATGGAATTTTATCTAAATGATATTTCCACTAACTATTTTAAACTATTTACCCTCATTATAGTCTAAGAAATCTTTATTTATGTTAGTGGAATAAAGGAGCCCTTCAACAATATGTATGAGCCGCTTGGAAATCAAGTCGTTTCTCACATATATTTTAAAGATAGGTACTCTTACCAATTGTATCCCCATACAATTTTCTTAAATAGTTCTATGTCAAATAGTCCCCTGGTAGTCAGGTTGATCCTAATGGCATAGTTGAGTTCAACCATCATGATAACAAAGAACTTATAAATTTTATACTCACTGGGTAGTCCAGGCGTGTAGTGTAAAATTGAATAATTCTTTCAATCCATACATCTAATGCAATAAATAATTTTAACATATTCTCGAACTATAAGTCTCTTGGTAGTCAGGCCGCTCCTTATAAACAAGAAATAGGTAGAATTATTTACTTTGGTGGATAGCTCTATAATAAAATATCTTATATTTTATTATTTAAGAACTCAAATTTTAATAGGAGGGAATTGTTACTAAAACAATTTTTAATAACATGAAGATCAAATCTTTTATAACACATGAATTTAATTCAAGTTGTCTACATGCTTAGTCCTAAATTAATTTACATCACATGTAATAAATAATTTGGAATATAAAGAACAAACATGAGACAAATAAACATAATTCAACATACTATTAACATTGATAACCTATATAGTGTAAAAGTTGAGGATGAAACTTTATGTATCACATATAAATAAATTCATACCACAATAACTTTACGGTTCATAACAGTAACAAAGAAACTTCAAAAGCGTTTTCAATTCATCACATGCAATTGAGGCTTTAATAATATTTTGACATAATTTTATTCTTAATAAAAATAACATCAGGTGGTAAACTTTCAAACAATTTCAAAAATTGAGAAGTATTATGATTTGAACTCTTCAAATATAATCTTAAAAATATCTCGTAAATAAATTTTAGACATGAGAAACCATGGCTCTGATACCACTGAAGGATTGCATATAGGTGTTCGTAATACGCAGCGAAAGACAATAACAATCCTAGGCAGCACTTTTCGCATTTAAAATTTATTTACATGTCAAAGATCAAATCTGAGACGTACCTGGTGGAGAGAGTCTTGTTTCAAAAGTTCTTCGATAGTGCGAAGACTCTATGCGTATCCACACCGAGATCGACTCTTGCTATCAACTTTTTGATCAATGAAACCCGCGAACAAATAAAATTATTGTGCTAAAGTTCTTCTCAAAAACTGTAGCCCAAACGTGAAAGACCAAAAAAACTAATTTTCTTCTCAAAAGTATTTTTGATTCCACACCGCTCTCGCATTTTTTATATCTCGTGCCTTATGTTGTACTGATATATTTATATCATTAAACATCATTTTGTTCCCATTAGGTTTAGGAGAATTGAGGCGGTGATTGAATGTGGTATTAGATCAATTCTCAAGTTGGACTTTTTCACAAATTACTATTGGAAAATATAAATCAATTTACTATTACAAATAGTAACATGTAATTTGTACATGATATTAATTATACTCTCTGTGCTAGCAAAGAATATAATAATATTTCATGTGGACTAATAACTATATTTATTTGACTAATTAAATTTTTTAATTCAATTGTCAAATAATAAGTTAATTAATCTTTTAGCAAAGATTAGAACACTCATTAGTGTGCGACCCCATAGGTTCAATACTAAGCCGGTAGTAAATTAATCATATCAATATACTAATCAAGGGTGGCGTCTAACAATACTCCTTAATGACCGGATAGAATGAAGTATACAATTTACTCTCAAGAACCAGTAGAAGAATAATGTAGTAATTCCTTCTGCCCTTATAGCTCTGGATCACCCTAGGATATGGTTCAACTGTCAAATCTTAATAGGCGACCAACTATGTGTTCATGTCAAATATAAGCGATCATTGAATGACCTAAGAAACTCATTTTTTCTTTCATTCAATTGCCCTGGCCAAGGTCTTAGTTTGGTTGTTTATAATTCATGATAACATGGAGCTTAAACTCATTACCAAGAGTTGACAGATTCCATCTTGATCAATCACTAATTCTACAAGTATTTAATCATACCCAACATCCTTTCAACTATCGCCCAAGGGCCATAGGTATCTAGTATCAAAACACAATAAATAACTTGTCAATTACTATGACGATCTCAGGTCAAAAGAAATTCTTACATCACATTCTTTAAGAGAATATCCTATTGACAGTTTATGGTAATTCTAACCATTAGGAATTATCCAATGAGCCGGTTCAATGATCATATCTCTATATGCATCATCTATCTATGTGATTTAGTTAATGAGATCAACTAATCTTTATCCCATAAAGATAATCACATAAATATTGATCTAATCGGATTACTAATGTCCAAATTAATAATCCTATGATCAAGAACAAATTTAGATTAAACTATAAGAAACTTTACTCTCATTATCATGATCTCCATCATAATGTCAAGTCTCAAAATTTAATCAAAGACCTTATCAAGTTAATCAAACAATTAATAATAACTATGATAAAATTATATCAAATGCCACATATATTTGATATCAAATAACGTTCACAAAAATATGTTCGAATCATCAAATGTGATATTGGATCTAGGGCATATCTACTATATCCGTAACAAACAGGCCTACCTTTTCTTTGAACCTGGAACAAGACTATTCTTTAAAATCAACTTGCAAAAGAGGAATTGTATCATGTGATTATTTATGTCTAGATACATATCTCCGAAAATTCGTAGATGTTAACATAAGCACTATCCTTGAGGAAATAAAACAATTTTATATCACCATAATTTCCAACTATCAAGATTGTAAAATTGCTTCTGCAAATATACATGTTATCCCGTCGTCATGTCGTCACATATATATCATTCTACTTGTCATTGAAGCCTCATTTCTTATAATGGAAAGGTAATAGAGCCATGGAAAGAACAAAATCATACTGATAAACTTAATTAGACTCTCTTGGCAAGAATGTCCATCTATTAGAAACAGCCTCTCTAACCTCACAAGGTAGGGGTAAGATACTCTGCGTACTCCACGGTGTGCGATAATACTGGATATGTTGTTGACTTGAAAAGTTAAGACCACAGTTGATAGAGAAACAATAGCATGAAGCTTTTGATCGTGGCACCCACAAAATCCTAATAATAGATGGTGAAATATGGTTTTGATTGATGTCTATGAAAGACAGTAGCATATGAAGGATCATATGACTTTACCTAATTATATGTGCTTGTGCTGTAATTATAATTTGAGACCATTTTGCTGAATAATAGATATGGTCCTACTTTCATGATAATATATAGAGGAAAAGTCTCCTCAATTAAGGTGAGGAGAAGGGATGAAGATCAAATGATTAGGGATCTTTATACAAAGAACTGGCCGGATTCACGATTTATTTTCCTAGCTGGTATACATAGAGCCAGTGGCGAAGTTAGGAAATTCAGTAAGGGTATTCAAATTTTGAACACTCTTTGTCAGTGAGCTATGCAAGGGTGTTCAAAGTCTATTTTTTAATCAATAACAAGTACTAATATTTTATCTTATACGTAGTATAATTTTTCGACGAAGGGTGTTCAGTTGACCACCCTTGGACCAACATAGCTCCGGCCTAACATAGAGCATACAATGATTATACATGGTTATACGCATACTATACAATTATTTTCAGTTTAAATGATTGGGTGGACGGTTTTTTAGGTTAATTTTTCAGTTATTTAGTTATTGACCTACTTGGACTAAAGGATCCCCCGATACATATCTCAATTTTAGCATGGTAATAAGTGTATGAATCTAATCATGCGAAGACACCTCCGGTAAATGGGAAGCACATAATCATCATTCAAGAAAAATAGAGGCTAGAAAAAAAATTGCTTGGTGAATGTATATATGGAACTGGTATATGTGACTATGTCATTTAAAAGCTTAAGCTATTAGAGGGAGTCCGATTTTAAGTTACTCAATTTATATTATGTCTCATCCAGAACTAGTGACAAACAGTAGCACTCGAAATACCATAAGTTTTCACAAAAAAATACTGCCGAATTTCCCTTCTGAACTGATGTCTCAGGATGAATGCTAATGTCTTCTGAAAATAGCAAAGTATTGGAGCCTTAATATTCCAAGCATAAGCTGCTGCTAGACAAACAATGAAACAATTGACAGCTTGGCATGTGAACTCCTAAGTTAACATGCCTAGCAGCAGGGGCATACGCAAGAATTTGTTTAAGTGGTATCAAAATTTATAGAACAACGGGAATATATAACTTTAATTATCATACTTCTAGACATGAAATAGCCTAAGTCTATTCTTTTTGTTGAGTCTTAAGTTATAAAAGGTCCTGAGTTCAATTCTACTTAATCGTAATTTTTCGCCATTCGAACCTCACGTAGCCAACACACCCGGAGACAATCTGTGTCAAGTAGTATAATTTTTTCTTACTTATCCATTTTCTCACAGTAGTAATACATATATATATATATATATATATATATATTAAATTTTTAGGACGAAGCGGTGTCACGTGACACGGCTTCCTTGAACGTGGGTCCGCCCATGCCTAGCAGCCTGCAAATAGGTCCTTAAGGTGAAAATGACTGTAAAATAGCTCTCTGGATATGAAAATTAGATCAACAACGAAAATCAGAATATGAAACGTTATCTTATTCCTGACAGAAAATTATTGAGTTTTGGTTAAATAAGGACACCAAAAAACGAGCTCAGATGATTAGGAGTCTTCGACGTTTGAAGGGTTCCAGTGAGGTTGGAAAGCCGGATTGAGGACTTGAGACCGAGGTAAGTCTCTTGCCTGGCCTTGTAAGAGGGAACTTATCCCCTTAGGTGTATTATTATTGTGTGGTAGGGAGCTAAGTATGCACGAGGTGACGAGAGTCCGTACATAGCTATATATCATGATATGTCTGGGTAGACTCAAATTCACATCATGCTTTTAATTGTACTGTGTATTAATTGTCTTGACTAGGGCTAAGACTGGGGATTTAAATTAGAACTATAGAGTTAGCATCTTATTTCAGAAAACTAGGGAAAAATTAATACTTCATTATCTTTGAAGTAGAAAAAAGTAAGGACTCATTCATCTCTTTGACATGAATAACAAATAGGATTTTGAGGAGTTATGTACACTAACACTCCTCATTCTAACATTAACTACAGTTTTCACTAACTCTTCAACTATACAAACTGTGCAGAGATCCTGCTTTCCTGCTCTATAAAATTGTTAAAAGCAAGTTTTCGTGTCAGTTCCTCAAACGAGAAGTAAGGTCGATGAAGACATCCTCTCTGCAGGGAATTGTGAGACCGCCCATTAAATGATCAAAGCCAAATTCTTCCTCTGCTTGACTGAGCAAGTCTTGAAACGAAGGTTGGCTCAAGTACGATATAGGTATCACAAATCTCTTCTTATGCTTCTCCCCAACATACACCACAAAATAACCCTTAGGAACGTCTCCATTTGTGGAAGACTTCTTGATTATACGAGGCATGCGAATAGCCATGATTATTTTGGCTTTTGTATAGACTAAGGAAGAAAATTGAACTACTAAAGGCCTCAAAAGCGGAGAAAGTTTTGGACTACGTTTAAGTTTTGCTGAGAGTTGTGGCTGTAGACACCTTCCTGAAAGTGTTTATATATATAGGACAATGACAGCTTATATTATCCTGTTAATCAGTGGTGAAGAGTAATTCTGTGGGTACCAGCGGAAGACAATAGCACCTGAAGTAACATGATTTTGCTTTTCAACTCATTGCCAAAGTATTGACGACTCTAGGTCACATTGGTTTAAGACAATAGGCCCTACCTTTAACTTAGTCTCTTAGTAAGCATTTATTTTTCAATATACTAGTTTCTGGAGACGTGCGTTGCACGTATATTCCATGTCAATCGATACAAACTTTTTAAAATGATTAAAATAATATAAAAATATGTGTGATTAGTATGGTTCAAGGAGGAAATGCTGCTGTAGAGTTGCTGCTACCCAATTCACTGCTTGGGCTCCAAATAATGCCGACAAACGATTTAACAAGTGTTCAATGGCTAAGGTAAATTTTGTAAGAATTGTTTGTGTATTTTTGCTTTTGTACAACATTTCCTCCTCGAACCATATGATGAACTCGAAGATCCCTGGCTCATATTTTGTGAATTGAATGATGAAAGATGGTGGGGACACTAACCCTAACTTGGTCGTCCAGATTTGCGTCGGAAATAACACCAACTCTGTGAGTTCCTTGTTGAGATTAAGAAGAAAAACTGATTGAGAAGAACGGAGGAGTGTAATTTGGTCGGTCTATTTACCCAAGCGGATGAAATTAAATGACTCATTAAGAGATGGGTTATTTTTTTGGGTAACGGGTAGGATTAATGGGTAGGGTTGGGTATTAAAATAAAATGTTAGTAGTATATTAATTTCCACATGTCAAATTCTGGGTGACTAATCCACAGTGGCAACCATTTAAAATTAAGGGGGTATTTGAGCCAAGAGTGTAACGACAATGTGGGTGATGGGCCAAACTTCTAACGGAGGTTATTTGTAGACCTTTTCGTAAAATTCAGGGGGGGAGGGAGGGGGGGGGGGGGTTGGACCTTTTCCGAAGGAAAAATAACTCCCTTGTAATTATCCATTTCATTAACTCTATCCACACAATATAAAGAGAATATGTTTTCCTTTTTATTTCCGCATAAGTACCCAATTTTACATATGCTAAGCACTACCGTCATATGCATGGTTTAAGAGTTAAGTAGTTAAAACTAAAAGAAAAAAAAAGAGTTAAGTACTTCATATGAATATTGAGATAAGATTTTATCTCGCACCTAATATATACAATATAATTTTTTTATTAAATCATAGTTAAATAATACTATTTAAGTTTACTTGTTATAATTAAATTACATAATTTGGGTAAATACCAATGATATTTTGTATGCACGAATAAATTTTATTACTAATAAGATTTGTATAAATAAGAAGGAAGGAGAACTTTAATACCTTAAACCCTCAAACTCGCTTAGTTGATCAAATATATATATATATATATATATATATATATATATATATATATCTTTTCGATCTTCATGCATGTGGTGCATATTTCCCTATGATTTGCAATAAGAAAGCATATACAATTAAATCGGCAATCAAAGGAATTTTTTTTAATATAGGGGAAATTCTTATTCATAAGCCTATCAACAATCAAGAATAGGAACTCAACCCCTTCTAGGAACAAATGCAATGAAAAGTCAAATGGTAAATTTCTGTAAAAGTTGGAGCCCAACTAGAAGCAACGCAAACTAATTACTTGCTTCGATTCCAGGTCCTTTGAGGAGCCAATCAATAGACAAACTTTTGACCAAATAATCTGCAAATTAGATAATATCAACATTTAACCATGTTTCTTTCCTTAGGTGTATAAATTAAAATCTATTACTTAAAGTAAATCAAAGAAAGAATTTAATAGGAGTATACTTTTAGAAGGGAATGGTAGGGGAAAATATGTATCACAAAGAAGGAAAAGGGAGGGGGGAGAAGGAGACATAAAATAGGAGTTATAATGAAAATGAGGATGGGGGAGTTTTACAAAGGGAAACTTGAGACACGTAACGTAAAAGAAGAAAAATAGAGGAATTTTAGGAGAATAGGTTAATAATTTATTTTGTTTAGTAGATAAGAGAATTGATTATCATTTTAAATTGGTAACATACAACTTTCTTAACGGATGGGATGGAGAAGACATAACGACAAATAGAACCCAAAAATTAAATTTACTTTAGCAATAGAAGCATTTAGTAGTAGGATTCCAACCACGTTCATTGTAACTTAGATTTATCATTTAATAGTCGGGACAAAAATAATTTAACAAAAACATAATTTCATAGGAGTAGTATTTAGTGAAGGGTAAAATGGTCTTTCAATTTTTGATGAATATTTTTGTAATTCAATTTCAACTTAAAGTTTCACGCTTATAATATAGTATGATATATATATATATATATATATGGACTTATCCATCACCATAGAACAAAGGGAATAGGGATGTTCCTGCAGGTGCTTCCAAACTTGGTCCTGAACTTAATCCAAAATATGTGTGGCTAATCTTAACTCTTGGATAAAATTTAAAAGTGGAGGTCTCAGAAATGGTAGACAAATTAATGCTGACAGCTTGGCGAGTGGACACCATTAACTTGTGTTGCAGCTTGCCTTGCCAGGAGCTCCTAAAGTAGAAAATGATTCTTTAAGTAGCTATCAAGAAATGAGAATTGGATCAACTCTAAAAATAAGAAGATGAACCATGAACCAAAGGAACAATGTCATGCATATGAAAATCGTACTAATATATTATATCCTGACAGAAAATTCTGAAGTTTTGGTCAAATAAGAGAATAACAAAGACCTATAGAGTGTTATGCACTATTCTGAAGTTAGTTCAGCTTGGTGCATCGATGCATATGAAGGATCTATATAATATTAATTTTGTTACATTGTTTACTTTTTCTATTACTCTCAGTTGGAGTAACCACAGTATGCCAATAGCAGTGTAATGCCATATAAATTTTCAACTCTAGCCATCCTTTGACTAACATGAAAATGTGACCAGTTTCTGAATTGATTCTGGATCATAGTGGTTAGCAATGCATGAGACTTGAGCACAAATATTCTATGAGAGGAACTAGGGAATCATAAGGAGAAAAAACTTTCAATACCATCAATTGGAAAAAGGTTCAACACTTCAATTTCTTTGAAGTAGAAAAAAGTAAGGAGTCATTTGTCTCTTTGACATGGACTAACAATCAGTCTTTGTGGAGCTAAAGTTCACTAATCTACCTAATCTGACAATGATAACTATTTACCACCTCATTCTAACATAAAAAAAATTGTTTTTTCTACACAGACTGTGTATCCTGCTTTTGTACTCTACAAATTGAGAAAGC
>ML403953.1:0-22720 GCA_005239525.1 Nicotiana knightiana | reverse complement strand
TTGATTAGTTGTCTCTATCAATCATGAACACTCTATCTACCATAAATCTCTCTCAAGTAATTATGATAATTTACTAGACGCACTCTCTCAAGTTACGCTAGCTAGATTGCATTACAGTTCACTTTAGATTGCACCCGAAGTATCGTTATTTCTAATCCAACTTCTAAACCCTCGGTTATGACTTTCGTCTATATTCTGGGAGTGGTGTTGTTCAAACAATTACCCAAATATGCACTCTCTATCAAGTAGATACATACTAAATAGGTACAGCTAATTGAGGGCCCTTCAATCAACTACAACAAAAACGTAGTTGAATAAATAGAGATTAATCAACCAATCAAAACTATATTAATATCACAATAAGTTTATCCCCCAACGGGTTCCACCAAAACCCTAGATTAAGAAAATTAGCTACTCATATTCATAAGAATCAATTCTAAAATAACTTGCATAATTGAACCACAAAATAATAAAAGCTATAAAAATCAATGTTTGCTTCACTGAGTAGTAATCCACAGGTTTTTCTTCACTTCAATGGCTTCCCCCCTTCAAGTTGTGTTTTTGGGTCTATTTATATGTTTGTTATAGACCCTAAACATGTAGGAGACTTCTATTCCAACCGGGAAACACTTAAACTCTTCAAAACTCGGATTTAACCGGACCTCGGAACCCAGGCGTTTGGGCTCAAACGCCCCCTTAACGCTAGGGAAGACCTGGCGTTAGGGGCCAAACGCCCCACTAACGCCAGGGTCAGCCTGGCTTTAGGGGCCAAACGTCCGGCTAACGCCCGGGTGTTTCCTTTTCGACTCTTGAGCGTATTTTTGATGTATTTGCTTCCATTTAGCTCGGCTTCCATCTCCAATTCACCTACACATGAAATAAACTCCATTATGCACGTAAAAAGTGTATTTTTATCATTAACGCACATAAAACGTAAGGCATATAACGTGTTAAACCATGAATTCTAGCCACATATCAAGACCCTATTTCTCTAATAAGAGGCACAGAAGCAGGCTGAGATGAAGAAGCCATGGGCAATGAAATTTGGAGCTGAAGAAGTCTCAGGAACGGAAACTTGAGGAGTTGAGAAATCCATGGGCAAGGAAGCAGCGGGAGCAGAAATGGCCAAAGGAGCAGTGGAAATAACCAGAACGGATGAAGAGATTTCTCTAAAGGAGGAAGCAAAAACAGCCAGAGGCGCCTCATTAACAGCAGGGCCAAAACCTTCGTGGAATAGATAATCCGCAGAATCATGTGCAAAAGAAGAAAAAGAATCCCCAGGGGTAGGAGGTCTGACACCAGGTACGGAAGACATAGCCACGGGTGTAGACTCATCGTCTGAGACCACTCTTCTTCTACGTGACCTGTGCACCAAAATGCCCTCCTATTCTTCTTCTTCTTATTCAAAGGTCTTAGACCCACCAACTTTCCTCTTGGAAGAAGAGGAACTAGTAATAATCTCCTGGGCTTGAGCCAAAGACATCTTTGGGATGGATGCAGCAGATATCCCCCAAGCAGAAAACCCTGTCAAAAGGGAAAGGGTTAAACAAACGAAGAAAAAGAAGCTCGAGTAATGAAAACAAGCGAAAACAAAAGTTTCACTTACCATGAGTCTTCACTTTCCAACCGTACTTCACGGATAAGTACTTCCAAGATGTTTCCTCCAATGGAGCAACTGATAACAGCTTTTCTACTCAATCACGGATACCTGAAACATTCTCAACAGTACCCATGATTGCTGAAAGAGGAAGAAAATGGCTACGGTGTTAATAAAACACTTAAAGCAAAGAGAATAAAAATAACAGGTGTGAGCTAAAATGTACTCACGTGTGCGATTCCATTTCTCAGGGAAGGGAAGATTTTCCTTGCCCACTAAACCAGCAGTGGGCACAACAACGTACCGAAGGTACCAACCCCTATCCTTATCATCATCAGGGGTTACCAACACTCTTTTGCTCCTAGCATCCAGAGTGAAAACCCCTTGACGAAATAAGGTAGGAGAATAAAGATGAATGACGTGATTGAAGGAAAAAGGAACTGAGGCTAAAGAATCTAAACATCTAAGACACGTGACAACCCGCCACACAAGAGGACCAACTTGTCCTAAGCAAATGTTGAAGAAATGACAAAATTCGATGATGACTGGATCAATAGGAGGTCTAAACACTAGAGTAAAAGGGTAAGTGTAAACAAAAGAATGCCTCGTCTTGTAAGACGTTATTCTTTGATTACTATTCGGAATAACAATGGGAAAATCAAACTCCCAAGAACATTCCCTGCGAACAAGGGGATTAAAACCTTTGGTAATAAGAGTGGGATACCTATCAACACTATCAAGGGATGACGAATGGTCTACAAGAACCTGACTATCCCTAGTGAAGGTAAACTCAGCAGGAATGATTTCATCAACTCGTGGTTCGCATGAGGGTTCGTGATGTTCTCTACCCCTGGACAGAAACCTGGAAACCCTAGCTCTTGGGAGATTAAAGACCTAGCAGAAGGAGGGGAAATAATATGAGAAGAAGAAGAACCTCTCGAAGGAGTAGAGCCTAAAATCCTCAGCCTGCCACCCCTTCGACTCCGAGTCGGAGCGGAATAGGGTGTCAACTCATCAATGTTTATGACTCCCTTAGATTGGTTTGAAGAAGTCATATCTACAAAGTCAAAGAAAAAAGTTCTTACAAATAAAGTTTGAAAGTTATAAGCTTTTCGTGAAAGAAAAGGAAAATGGGGTATTTATACTCGAAGACAACCGTAAAAAAATGGAAAAAAAAACAATGATGTGAAAACCATAATTGAAGATGTCACTTCATAATTGATGCAGCCGCAAGAAAGCTCTAAAAGGCGCTGAATAATTGCAGAACCAACCCAAGAATGCCACGTGACATAAACATTAAATGGAAGTGACAAGCGACGCTTACGTATAGGAAAAGATACAATGATTCGAGTAAAGCGGCGGCAAAATATTCCCTCCATAAATGAGTATCCCCTTACCAAATATTGATCGATAAATATATGGTAAGTGGGGGGACTATCTGTATTGGTAAAAAAGAGCTTCACACGTGTAATAAATCTTGATGTCTCAACAGTCTACGTGGAGAAATGAATACACGACAGCTGGACGGGACTCTATGAAGAGGTATGAGGCAAAGAGGCACGGCAAATCACACCCACGGGTTAATTAGCTACCGAAGTCTCAACCTAATTGAGAAGATGAAGAGACACGGTCAAAATGTATCTGGGCAGAACAAAGAGCGGATTCAGAGATCTTCAATTAGTGATCCACACGTTACACAACATTCACGCAACAGTTACGGTTACTCATTGTAACGTTACATTAATGTCATAATTAGTCATTAATGTTCAATCACTGAAAAAGCTAGACTTATATTAGAAAATTCCCTATATAATGGAGTAAAATATAACCTGTAAAGGGACATTCAAACTACTATTGCAATATACTTACTTTTTGTGCATCTTACAGCTTTCTATTTACAAGTTTTCCTACAATTATAATCTTATTCTTTGGTTAACAGAAACCCGTGTTCTTCTTAAAATAGCTTTTGGCAAAGAATCCAATTCTTTGGTTAATCAACTTGGCAGATGATGTGAAAAAAATTGGAGGGGTCAGCTGCTACAGTGTAGTGCCGTTAGGGTTAAAGGCAAATCTGAAAAGTTTGTTAACGGTAGGGGCGCAAATGGACTAAAAGTATAAGGAGGGACACACGTAAACAATACACAATAGTAGATGGGAAAATTCGGACGGTTTCCTATTGTTTGTATATCGTATGTGATGACCCGATAGATCATTTTCAATTTTAGCTCTCAATTCTGTGTTTTAGAACCTTGATTAGTTCCATTTGGCCTTACTCGATTTGTGTGTGCAGTCCGTGTCTCCTTCCGAAAAGTTTTTATGTGAAATATTGAGATAAATATGAAATCGTGCCTTAAACCTCATTTGAGTTGACTTTGGTCAACGTCTTGAGAAAACAAACTCGGATAAGCATTTTGATAGTCCCGTCGGATCCATATCGTGATTTAGGACTTAGGCGTATGCCCCGAATCGATTTCGGAAGTCCTTAACTTAAATTATCGTAATTTGCTGAAACTAGAAGTTTAAAAGTTTAAAGAATTCGTAAATATGATCGTAGTTTGACTTTATTGCTACCAGGTTCAAATTTTGGTTTTAGAACTTGGTATAGGTCAGTTTCAGTGTTTATGACTTGTCTGCAAAATTTGGTGCAAAACGGAGTTGATTTGACGTGATTCAAACATTCGATTGAGAAATTGCATGTTCGTAAGTTTCATTGAAAGTTTCATTAGTTTTGGTGTCCGATTCATAGTTCTAAGTATTATTTTGGTGTTTTAATCACGCGAGCAAGCTCGTATGATATTTTTAGACTTGTGTGCATGTTTGGTTTGGAGCCCCGTGAGTTCGGATGAATTTCGGATAGGCTACAAAATGGTTTTGGACTTAGAGGAATAGCTGATGCATTTTTGTTTCTGGTGTTGTCTGCAGATATCGCATTTGCGAGGTCTGGATCACAAATGCGAGCCTCGCTTTTGCGAACAATGTGTTGAATTTACGAGCCTAGTCTGGGTTGGGGAGAGTTTGCATTTTGGACTCTGCATCTTCTCAATTGCGAAGGTTTTGGTCACAATTGCAACCACTGTCCACTTGGTGCTTCTTCGCATTTGCGGACTGTTCTGGTTCGCATTTGCGACAAAATTTTCACATTTGCGATAGTAACAAGCTTAGCGGCTTCTTCGCATTTGCGAGGGGTTGATCACTTTTGCGATCACGTAATTGTGAACTTTGTATCGTAATTGCGATAACTGCAGCTGGGTAAAAGAGGAGAAAAATGGGATTTAGCTCATTTCTTTCAAACTCTCAACCCTAAACACCCTAGAGACGATTTTCCCAAGAGACTTTCTTCCTAAATTCATTGGTAAGTGACTTTCATCTACTTTTTTCAATTACCCATTACATTTCATAAGATTTAAATATAAAATCTAGGATTTTCATGGTAGAAATTGGGGATTTGGGTAGAATTAGAGATTCTTGTAAAATTGAGATTTAGACCTCGAATTGAGGTCGGATTTTGAATTGAATTGCATAAACGGGCTCGTAGATGAATGGGTGATTGGATTCTGATCCGAACCTCGGGTTTTGACATGCGGGCTCGAGGTTGACTTTTCCAATAATGAACTAAATTGAACCTCTTTCATTCATAGGTAGTTTTTAAGGCTTATTTTGAATCGTTTGGTTAATAATTGGCTCGATTGGTTGGTTTGGAGGTTTGTTCAAAAGGCAAGACCGTGGTTGAATCTTGAGTCGATTGCGGAGTGAGGCAAGTATTGGGTCTAACCTTGATTTGAGGGAATTAGGAATCCGTGAGCTATGTGATATGTGAATTACATGTGTAGCGGCGGATACACCGTCAAATTACTTGTTTCCATGCTTTTTCGTATTTATGTAATTGCTTTATTTCATGATTTAACCGTTACATTACTTATTTCCCCTATTTTCATTGCTTCATGTTATGCCTGGTTTCATGCCTTAATTGCTACATTTTTATTTGTCTTACATGCAATAATTGCTACTTGCTATTTAGCATTTGTTGTATTGGATCATCCATCCCCTCCCTGATTCCATACTTATTTACTATTTATCTATGTTTGTTTTTCTCATATATATAAATTTTCTTATGTCTTGTCGCCTTATAGTTTCATATTAATTGTTGCCTTCATTGAAGTAGTTTCACCTGTACATATTGTTAAAGTAGATATCATCGGGTTGGTTTGTTGAGACATCTGAGTAGTTCAAGTCTCTATAATTATCATGTTACTTTCTATTGCTCGTACAAATGTACTTTTGATGTATGATTTCTTGTAAATCTTAGTTTTTGAGTTACTATTGTTAATTCACATTGTTTGGGAAGCGGGTTGTACACCGCAACAGAAATTGAAAAGAAATGAATTGAAAAAGGTGGAATAAGGATGGACTATGTTATTGGCTGCTGATTATATGGAGGGGTCGGGTTGCGTGCTACAACAAATATGCTTAAAGTTTATATTATGGGATCAAGTTGCGCGCCGCAAGAGTGTATGCGTTTTCTATTCCGTATTGTATTATGTTGGGTTCGGTACTTTCGTATGAGACTCTGAGGATTGGTATTCCTGTATTTACTGTTTTTCGAGGACTGAGTTATTTTCATGAGTTAACTGCCTTATTTTTCGTATTTTCCTTTCCTGTCATTATCTTTATACTGCGTACAGGTTATTGTAAGTGACCCGCCTTAGCCTCGTCACTACTTCATCGAGGTTAGGCTAGACACTTACAGAGTACATGGGGTCGGTTGCACTCATACTACACGCTGCACTTCTTGTGCAGATTTTGGAGTCGGTCTCATCGGTTATCAGTAGATTACTCGGGTTGACTATTGGATGGAAACTTGAGGTATAGCTGCTCGGTGTTCGCAACCCTAAAGTCCCCTTCTGCTTTATCTTAATTTTCTTTCAGACAACTTTACTTTCATTCATACCGTTATCTGTATTACTCTAGTAGCTTGTGTACTTGTGACACCAGATCCATGCTTGTATTTAATTATTTCAGTTGTTATGGTATTTTCGCACTTTATATCAGTCTTAACTCAATTATTTCAGTAATTGCCATCAATTAAATTGGAATTGTTTTAAAATGGCTTAACACTAATCTAACGTTGGCTTGCTGGGTAAGTAAAATGTTAGGCACCATCACGATCCCAACAGTGGGAGTTCCGAGTAGCGACACATCGTGTATAACACACCAACATATATCAAATGTATTCCTTTTTGTATGTAGTGCCTTGTTTTGTATATCAAAGTGTATAATACATATATTAAAGTGTATAATACATATGTATATTGAAATGTATATCAAAACTACAAAAATTATGTATTCCTCAACCTTGTCTAATAGGAAGTTATACTTTGTGAAATCGTACATAGACTTTGTAATGATTGTTGTCATCCCATGTGATTTGTCTTTTATTTATTTTATATTAAAGTAGTGTATGCATTCGCGTGATGCGTGAGTTTATTCGAGATATAAGAGAAGTTTTTTAAACAAAAATATATAGAGACACACACATTTATTTACGTGAGTAATTTATTTTTATAAATGAATGAAGTTACAAATAAAAAATATTCTTTCTAAATTACAATTTAAAAATGTGAGTTCACATTGATATCATGTGATCACGTAACTAAACTCATATTGATATAAATTAGATAAAAGTGGCCTTACCATCATACTTCCTATGCCTCCTGCCCTCTTACCTCTTTTACTCCTAACTATCTACTTTTTACCACATGTTCTATAAGGGACTTGTATTCCTCACTCTCTACATTATCGTAAAAAAGGGGTATAATGATGTTATTCCAAAATAAATAAAACATCCTTCATCTATTTTTACACTAGATAAAACATGTCGAATAATTGAATATTTGAATGATACAAAGCTCATGCAATTAGAAATAATGACGCTATTTACACCCACAAAAATATCAAACATAACCCTTGGTGTGACATTTGGATTTACATCTTGATTAACCCCTAAGCCAGATGGAATTTTTTTTTGATTAACCCACATCCAAGATCAAATTTTGATTGGCCTTCAAGACAGCTAAAGAATGTGAGAATAAAGTAAACTATATTATAAAAATATTATTATAAGTATAAAGAGTCATATGATTAAACACCAGTACCATTCATCAGATTGTTGCTATACATAAAGGAATAGGAAATCTCAATTTAATTATAAAAATATCATAAATTGGAGAATTGGTAGAACATGTCAATTGTGATGACCCGATAGGTCATCTTATGATTTAAACCTAATTCTGTCATACGAAATCTTTAAAAGTAATGTTTTAGTCTTTCTAAATTTGCGTGCGCTATCTGGGCGTCTTTTCGGAAAGCTTTTATGCTAAAAATTGATAAAAATAGGAAAATTTTGCTTAAAATCCTCATTTGAGTTGACTTCGGGCAATATTTTTGGTAAATGCACCCAGATTCCTATTCTGACGATCCCGATGGGTCCGTATCGTGATTTGGAACTTGAGCGTATGCCCGAAATCAAAATCGAAAGTCCCTAGCCCGAAATATCGGACTATTTCGAAATTTGAAAGTTGAAAGCTTAATGAAATTGAAGTGTTTGACCAAAGTTTGACTTTTTGGATAACGGGTCCGTATTTTAGTTTTGGAACCCGGTATAGGTTCAACACCATATTTAGGACTTGCTTGTGAAATTTGATGAAAAATGAAGTTGATTTGGCATGATTCGGAGGTACGGTTGTGAAAATAGAAATTTCAAAGTTTTCATGAAAATTTCATTCGATTTGGTGTTCAATTCGTAGTTCTAGGTGTTATTTTAGAGATTTGATCGTGCGAGCAAGTTCATATGATATTTTTAGACTTGTGTGCATGTTTGGGTTGGAGCTCCAAGGGCTCGGGTGAGTTTCAGATAGGCTACGGAGTGAAAATTTGAATTAGAACATAGATGGTGTTGCAATATTTGGTGCAGGCCTTTGATCTCGCATTTGCGAGATCAGGTATTGCAATTGCGACCTCTCCAGATTCCACATTTGCAAGCTATTTCTCGCATTTGCAAAGAATAGCTGTGCCTTATAGTTTTCGCATTTGCGAACACATCTTCGCATTTGCGAACTGGGAAGGGGGAAGGCCGTGATCGCATTTGCGATAACATGGTCGCATTTGCGAAAGGGTCTGACTCGCAATCGCGAGGATTTCTTCGCATTTGCGAAGATAGCAGGGATAGGGAGACCTTCACATTTGCGATGGGTTCTTCGCATTTGCGGGGCTCTCATTTGCGAACCCCAGGTCGCAAATGCAACACCTGCAACTGATCAAAACTTAAGTTAGACGGGATTTTTCTCTCATTCTTCAAATTTTCAAATCCTAGAACCCTAGAGGTGATTATTTCAAGACCATTTCTTCCCCAAAATATTGGTAAGTGATCCTAACCCACTTTGTTTTAATTACCCATCACATTTCATGAATTTTCAACCTAGAATCTAGGATTTTCATGGTGGAAGTTAGGGGTTTGGGTAGAATTAAGGATTTTTGCATAATTGAAATTTAGACTTGGAATTGAGGTCGAATTTCGAAACAAATTACATAATCGGGATCGGGGGTGAATGTGTGAATGAGTTTTGGTTCAAACCTCGAATTTTGACCAAGCAAGCTCGGGGTCAATTTTTTACTTTTTGGTGGAAAGTTTGGGGAATCTAAATTTATGCATTGTAATTAATTTCTTTAGCAATAATTGATAATATTGAGTCAATTATGGATAGATACGAGTGGTTTGGAGGCGAATTCTAGAGGAAAAATTGTAATTGAGCATTGAGTGGCATGTGGAGTGAGGTAAGTTTTATGTTTAACCTTGACTAAAGGGATTAGAAACCCTCTACCTATTTGCTATATGAAATTCATGTGATCGGCGTATATGTGAGGTGATGAGCACTTATGCACCGCCGATTTATTTGTTTTGCCTGTTTCTTTCCCGTTCTTCTCATATTGTCTTTTTCCCTGCCTTAACTGTTACATGATTTACTTGTATTCTCATGCCTAATTGCTACTTGTTAGACATCGTTTCCCTCTGTTAAAGGTATTAGTTATTATGTAGCTTCATTGTCTCCTATTATTTGCTTAAGCTGGTTTATCG
The DNA here is from genome assembly GCA_005239525.1 of Nicotiana knightiana. NCBI lineage: Eukaryota > Viridiplantae > Streptophyta > Magnoliopsida > Solanales > Solanaceae > Nicotiana > Nicotiana knightiana. The sequence goes on along the minus strand of ML403953.1, from coordinate 12,992 downwards.
GTGCTTCTATGATATATTTTGGATTGGTCTCGCTGAGTATTATTACTTGTGTGAATTATCATAGTGTACAAGCTTCCCATTTGTTTCGGTTTGAAGTTTAAGTATTGTGAAGGGTTATGTGATTTGAATTGTGAAATTTCTGTACATACTGAATAATTGATATTGATATGATGGGATCGGGTTGCACGCCGGAACAGGTGGAATAAGGGTGATATATTGAGGAGGAATAAGGGTGAATTGATATTGTACGGTGGGATCAGGTTTCACGCCGCAACAGGTGTAATAAGGTTGGATTGTGGATGGAATAAGGGTGAACTGTGATTGTGATTATTGTGATATGGTGGGATCGGGTTGAACACCGCAAAACTTTTATTTATATTTTTGTTATTTATGTTATTAAGAGGAAATAAGGGTGAAAAATTATAGGTACGGTGGGATCGGTTTGCACGCCGCAACAACCTATGTGTTTATGTTTTCCTGACTAGGTTAGTTGTACAATAATCTTAATTTCACTTAAGGATTGGTAGTATCTAAACACTGATGAAATGCTTTTTAGAACTGTAGTTACTTCATACAAGTTACTGCTTTATTTTATTTTTTCTTCCTTTCCATTTTTATTATATACTATATGAAGACTATATTGTGAGTGCCGCTCCGTAGCCTCGTCACTCCTTCGTCGAGGTTAGGATCGGTACATATCAGTACATAAGGTCAGTTGTACTGATACTGCACTCTGCACTTCCTATGTAGATTTTGGAGCTGGTTCGAGCTGATCTTGAGGTTGGCTGTAGGATCCTTCTGATAGGAGACCCAAGGTAGACCTGTCGACGCCCGCAGGCCCTAGCGTCCCCTTCTACACCTCATACTTTACTGTTTTCTTTGTTTCAAATATAGTTGTATTTCTTTCATACCTTGTAGTAAATTCTACAATGTTCGTGAATTGTGACTCCGGATTCTGAGTAGTAGTATATATTCAAAGTTGTAATACATATTTTCACGTTCACTTCGACTTGTTATAGCTTGATTGTTGTTAATCACTGAAATATAAAATAATTAGCTAATAAATCTCTAACATTGGCTTGCCTAGCAAGTGTAATGTTAGGCGCCATCACGGTCCCGATGGTGGGAATTCTGGGTCGTGACAAGTTGGTATCAGAACACTAGGTTGCCTAGGTATCACGATTCACGAGCGAGCTTAGTAGAGTTTGGGGGATCGGTACGGAGACGTCTGTACTTATCTCCCAGAGGCTATAAAGTTTAGGAACAAATTTCACTTCTATTCTTCTCTGTCGTGCGACTTTGTTTTCTCAAGGTCGAGCAGCCCAGAGGCCGAGGTAGGGACAGGGCTCAGCCTAGAGCCCGAGCAGCAACCCCAACAATGGAGACTCTGGTAGAGTTTGACGAGGAGTTTCCAGCCCATATTGTCCTTGCCGGACCAGGTCAAGTTCTAGAGGGGTTCATTGCCACCCCAGTTCTTCAAGACGCTTTGGTCCGTTTGGTGGGCCTTATGGAGAGTGTGGCCCAGACTGGCGCATCTCTCATGGCACCAGCTGTCTCTCAGGCTGGAGGAGGATCCCAGACTCCTGCTACTCACACTCCGGAGCAGATGGCTCCCCAATATCAGACTCCAGCAACTCATCCATTTGGAGTAGTTCAGCCGGTTGTTGCGGCACAGACCGATGATGGGTCAGCTATGTATTCTGAGGCTTTTTGGAGATTGGATAGGTTTACCAAGATTTTCCCAGTTCACTTAAGTGGTGCTACTTCAGAGGATCCCTAGGAGTATCTTGACACATGTCGTGAGGTACTTCGGAACATGGGTATATTGGAGACCAATGGGGTCAACTTTGCTGCATTTCAGATGACTGGTTCCGCCAAGAAATGGTGGAGATATTATTTGTTGACCAGACCATCTGGGTCGCCTGCTCTTACTTGGGACCAGTTCTCTCATCTCTTTCTAGAGAAGTTCCTGCCTATCACCTTGAGAGAGGTGCACCGCCGTCAGTTCGAGCGCCTCCAACATGGTAGTATGATTGTTGCTTAGTATGAGACCCGTTTTGTGGATTTGGCCTGTCATGCTCTTCTTCTGCCTCCTACCGAGAGAGAGAGGGTGAGGAGGTCTATTGAGGGACTTGCTCAGCCTATTAAATTGAAGATGGCTAAGGAGACTGGGAGTGAGATTTCTTTTCAGGAGGCTGCCAATATCGCCAGGCGAGTCGAGAGGGTTCTTGGACAGGGAGGTCAGGGATTTGACAAGAGACCTTGTCATTTAAGCGGGTTCAACGGTGCCTCATCTGGAGGTAGGGGTACTTTTGGTAGAGGCCATCCTCCCAGGCAATTTCATTCAGTGCTTCAGGCATCCTACAGTGCTTCAAGGAGTCGTGGTCCTTATGTGCCTCCTTCTGGACAGCTAGCCTATAGGGCACCACTAGTTCCTAGCAGTACTTCCTATTCAGATTTATTACCATAGTCATCCGGCCCGTTTGGGTTAGTCTCAGTTTCCACCGCCACAATACCAGGATGGATGTTTCGAGTGTGGTGGTTATGGGCATATTAGGAGGCCCTGTCCGAGGCTATTGGCCATTCCGCCACAGCATCAGGGTTCTCGTGCCATGATTCCGGCACCAGTTGCTGCACCCCCTGCTCAGCCAACCAAAGGCAGGATTCAGGCAGTCCGAGGTAAGAGCCAGATTGTTAGAGGTGGAGGTCAGGCCGTTAGAGGTGGAGGCCATCCAATTGAGGCCATCCCAGGGACATTATTCAGGGTGGTGCGGCCCAGCCCGATGTTATGCTTTTTCAGCTAGGCCTGAGGTTGAGTCATTCAATGTTGTTATTACAGGTAATGTTTCGGTTTGCAGTAGAGATGCTTCAGTTTTAATTGATCCAGGGTTTACTTGCTCCTATGTGTCATCTTATTTTGCTTCATATTTGGTTGTGCCTCGTGATTCTTTGAGCGCCCCTGTATATGTGTCCAGACCTGATGGGGATGCTATTGTTGTAGATCGTGTTTATCATTCGCGTGTGGTCACTATTGGGAGTCTTGAGACTAGTGTAGATATTCTACTCCTCGATATGGTTGATTTCAATGTTATATTGGGTATGGATTTGCTGTCACCTCATCACGCTATATTGGACTGTCACGCCAAGACGATGACCTTAGCCTTTCTGCGGTTGCCTCGATTAGAGTGGAGGGGAACTCCTGGCCGTTATACCAATAGGGTTATCTCTTATATGAAGGCTCGATGTATGTTCAAGAAGGGGTGTCTAGCTTATTTGGATTATGTTCTCGATTCTAGCGCGGAGGTTCCTTCTATGGATTCAGTTCCAGTTGTCCGTGAGTTTCCAGAGGTGTTTCCTGCAGACCTGCCGGGGATGCCACCCAACAGGGATATTGATTTCTGTATTGATTTGGCTCCGGGGACTCATCCCATTTCTATTCCTCCATACCGCATGGCCCCGCCAGAGTTGAAAGAATTGAAGGAACAGTTGGAAGATTTGCTTGATAAGGTCTTCATTAGACCTAGTGTCTCGCCCTGGGGTGCATGGGTGTTTTTTGTGAAGAATAAAGATGGATCTATGAGGATGTGTATTGATTAACGGCAGTTGAACAAAGTCATCATCAAGAACAAGTATCCATTGTCGATGATTGATGAATTATTTGATCAGCTTCAGAGTGCGTAGGTGTTTTCGAAGATTAATTTGAGATCTGGCCACCATCATTTGAGGATTAGGGCATCTGATGTCCCTAAGTCAGATTTTCGGACTCGGTACGAGCATTATGAGTTTCTAGTGATGTCTTTTGGGTTGACCAATGCCCCAGCAGCATTCATGGATTTGATGAACCGAGTGTTCAAGACTTATTTGTACTTCTTTTTTATTGTGTTTATTGACGATATCTTGATATGCTCCCACAGTCGAGAGGAGCATGAGCAACACCTTAAGATTGTGCTTTAGACTCTGAGAGACAGTCAATTGTATGATAAATTTTCAAAGTGCGAGTTCTGGTTGGATTAGGTCGCTTTCTTGGGGCACGTTGTATCAGTAGAGGGAATTCAAGTAGATCCTAAGAAGATAGAGGCACTCAAGAACTGGCCTAGACCCACTTCAGCCATGGAGATCAGGAGTTTCTTGGGTTTGGCGGGCTATTACCATCGATTTGTGGAGGTTTCTTTTATCTATAGCAGCCCCGTTGACCAGGTTGACTCATAAGGGTACCCCGTTCAGATGGTTAGCCGAGTGTGAGTCGAGCTTTCAGAAGCTCAAGACTACTTTGACTACAGCGCCAGTGTTGATGTTGCCCACAGGTTCAGGATCGTACACGGTATATTGTGATGTTTCCCGTGTTGGGATCGGTGCGTTATTGATGCAAGAGGTCAGGGTGACTGCATATGCGTCGTGGCAGTTAAAGGTTCATGAGAAGAATTACCATGTCCATGATTTATAGTTGGCAGCCATTGGTCATGCGCCTAAGATTTGGAGGCACTATCTTTATGGCGTGTCATGTAAGTTTTTCACAGATCATCGAGCCTTCAGTATCTGTTCAAGTAAATGGATCTCAATTTTAGGCAGAGGAGGTGGTTGGAGCTATTAAAAGACTATGATATCACCATCTTGTACCATCCCGGGAAGGCCAATATGGTGGCCGACGCATTGAGTAGGAAGGAAGCGAGTATGGGCAGCCTTGCGTTCATTCCAGCCGGCGAGAGGCGCTTGCATCAGATGATCAAACTTTGGCCAACCAGTTTATGAGGTTGGATATTTCAAAGCCCAGTCCTGTTCTAGCTTGCACAATCGCTCGATCTTCTTTGTTTAAGTGTATCAGAGATCGGCAATCTGACGACCCTCATTTGTTGGTCCTTAGGGACACAGTGCGGCACGATGGTGCCGAGAAGGTTACTATTGGAGATGATGGAGTCTTGAGGATGCAGGATCGTCTTTGTATGCCTAATGTTGATGGACTTCGAGAGTTGATTCTTTAGGAGGCCCACAGTTCCCAGTATTCTATTCCAAGTGCCGCCAAGATGTACCAGGACTTATAGTAGAAGGAGGACGAAGAAGGATATAGTGGCTTATGTAGCTCGATGCTTGAAATTTCAGCAAGTGAAGTATGAGAATCAGAGACCCGGTGGTTTGCTTCAGCAGATAGAGATTCCTGAGTGGAAGTGGGAGCGTATCACTATGGATTTCGTTGTTAGACTTCCTCGGACTCAGAGGAAATTTGATGTCGTTTGGGTCATTGTGGACAGGCTGACTAAGTCAGCGCATTTCATTCCTATGGCAGTTACCTATTCTTCGGAGCGGTTGGCAGGGATATACATCCGCAAGATCGTTCGTCTTCACGGTGTGCCCGTGTCTATCATTCCTTATCGGGGTACACAATTCACCCCGCACTTTTGGAGGGCAGCAACGTGCGTTGGGCATGCGGGTTGAGTTGAGCACAACATTTCATCCCCAGACGGACGGACAATCAGATTGCACTATTCAGATCTTAGAGGATATGCTCCACGCATGTGTCATAGACTTTGGAGGATCGTGGAATTCGTTCTTTCCCCTTGCAGAGTTCGTCTACATAAACAGTTACCTGTCGAGCATTCAAATGGCTCCCTATGAGGCATTATATGGTAGGCGGTGCCGGTCTCCAGTTGGGTGGTTTGAGCCGGGGGAGGCTCGGTTATTGGGTAAAGATCTGGTACAGGATGCCTGGAATAAGGTCAAGATTATTCAGGATTGACTTCGCACAGCTCAGTCCAGGCAGAAGAGTTATGCCGACCGTACAGTTCGTGATGTTGCATTCATGGTCGGGGAGAGAGTGTTGCTTCAGGTATCACCCATGAAGGGTGTCATGAGGTTTGGAAAGAAGGCCAAGCTGAGCCCTAGGTATATCGGACCTTTTGAGATTCTTGAGAGAGTGAGAGGTGGATTACAGGCTTGCGTAGACTCCGGGGTTATCAACAGTTCATCCAGTGTTCCATTTATCCGTGCTCCGGAAGTATCACGGCGATCCGTCCCACGTGTTAGATTTCAGCTATATCCAGTTGGACAAGGATTTGACTTTGAGGAGGAGTCGTTGGCTATTCTAGCCCGACAGGTTCGTTAGTTGAGGTCGAAGAGTTATCCTTCAGTCCTAGTGCAGTGGAGAGGTTAGCCCGTCGAGGAAGCTACTTGGGAGTTAGAGTCGTACATGCAGAGTAGATATCCCCACCTATTCACCAGTTCAGGTACTTTTCTATGGTTGTTCGAGAAGGAACGATTGTTTTAGAGGTGGAGAATGTGATGAAATGATAGGTCATCTTATGATTTAAACCTAATTCTGTGATCCGAAACCTTTAAAAGTCATGTTTAAGCTTTCCTCAATTTGCGTGTGTAGTCTGGGCGTCCCGAAAAGCTTTTATGCTAAAACTGATAAAAATAAGAAACATTTTCCTAAAAACCTCATTTGAGTTGACTTCAATCAATAATTTTGGTAAACGGATCCGGATTCGTATCCTGACAGACCCTGTGGATCCGTATTATGATTTGGGACTTGGGCATATAATCGGAAGTCCCTAGCCAGAAATATCGGACTATGTCGAAATATGAAAGTTGAAAGCTTAATGAATTGAAGTGTTTGACCAAAGTTTGACTTTTTGGATAACATGACCGTATTTTGGTTCTGGAACCCGATATAGGTCCAACACCATATTTAGGACAAGTCAGTGAAATTTGATGAAAACGGAGTTGATTTGGCGTGATTCGGACGTCCGGTTGTGAAAATAAGAATTTCAAAGTTTTCTTGAAAATTTCATTCGATTTGGTGTTCAATTCGTAGTTCTAGGTGTTATTTTGGGGATTTGATCGCGCGAGCAAGTTCGTATGACGTTTTTAGACTTGTGTGCATGTTTGGGTTGGAGCCTCGAGGGTTCGAGTGAGTTTCAGATAGGCTACGGAGTGAAAATTTGACTTAGAACATAGCTGGTGTTGCAATATCTGGTGCATGTCTCTAATCTCATATTTGCGAGATCAGGCATCGCAATTGCCACCTCTGCAGGTTCCACATTTGTGAGCTATTTCTCGCATTTGCGAAGAATAGCTGAGCCTTATAGTTTTTGCATTTGCGAACACATCTTCGCATTTGCGAACTGGGAAGGGGGAAGGCAGTGATCGCATTTGCAATAACATGGTCGCATTTGCGAAAGGATCAGGCTCGCAATTGAGAGGATTTCTTCGCATTTGCAAAGGTAGAAGGGATAGTAAGACCTTTGCATTTGCGATGGGTTCTTCACATTTGCGGGGCTCGCATTTGCGAACCCCAGGTCGCTAATGCGACACCTGCAACTGATCAAAACTTAAGTTAGACGGGATTTTTCTCTCATTCATCAAAATTTCAAATCCTAGAACCCTAGAGGCGATTTTTCCAAGACCAAAACATTGGTAAGTGATCCTAACACACTTTGTTTCAATTACCCATCACATTTCATGAAATTTCAACCTAGAATCTAGGATTTTCATGGTGGAAATTGGGGGTATGAGTGGAATTAGGGATTTTTGCATAATTGGAATTTAGACCTCGAATTGAGGTCGGATTTTGAAATAAATTACATAATCGGGCTCGGGGATGAATGGGTTTTGGTCCAAACCTCGGGTTTTGACCAAACGGCCCGGGGTTGATTTTTGACCCTTTGGTGGAAAGTTTGGGGAATCTATAGTTATGCATTGTAATTGATTTCTTTAGGAATATTTGATAATATTGAGTCAATTGTGGATAAATACGAGTGGCTTGGAGGCGAATTCTAGAGGAAAGGCTATAATTGAGCATTGATTGGCCTGCGGAGCGAGTTAAGTGTTGTGTCTAACCATGACTTGAGAGATTAGGAACCCTCGACCTATTTGCTATATGAAATTCATGTGAGCGGCGTATATGTGAGGTGAAGAGTACTTATGCGCTGCCGATTTATCTGTTTTGCCTATTTCTTTCCCGTTCTTCTGATATTGTCTTTTTCCTGCCTTAACTGTTACATGCTTTACTTAAATTCCCCTGCATAATTGCTACTTGTTAGACATTGTTTCCCTCTATTAAAGGTATTAGTTATTCCGTAGCATCATTGTCTCCTATTATTTTCTTAAGCTGGTTTATCAGTGCTTCTATGGTATATTCTGGATTGGTCTCGCTGAGTAGTATTACTTGTGTGAATTCTCATAGTGTACATGCTTCCCATTTGTTTCGTTTTAAAGTTTAAGTATTTTGAAGGATTCTGTGATTTGAATCGTGAAATTGTTGTACATACTGAATAATTGATATTGACATGGTGGGATCAGGTTGCACGCCGTAACAGGTGGAATAAGGGTGATATATTAAGGACGAATAAGGGTGAATTGATATTGAACGGTGGGATCGGGTTGCACGTCACAACAGCTGTAATAATGGTGGATTGTGGATGGAATAAGGGTGAACTTTGATTGTGATTATTGTGACATGGTAGGATCGGGTTGCATGCCACAACACTTTTATTTATATTCAGTTGTTGATGTTATTAAGAGGAAATAAGGGATAAATATGATAGGTCCGGGGGGGTCGGGTTGCGCCCCGAAACCACCTATGTTTGTTGTAGTGTATTCTTATTTGCACTTAAGGATTGGTAGTATCTGAATACTAATGAAATACTTTTGAGTGAACTATTTTTACTTCATGCAAGTTACTACTTTATTTTATTATGTGTTCCTTTCAACTTTTATTATACACTGTATGCAGACTATATTGTGAGTGCCCCGTCGTAGCCTCGTCACTCCTTTGTCAAGGTTAGGCTCGGTATTTACCAGTACATGAGGTCGGCTGTACTGATACTGCACTTCCGCTGCAGATTTTGGAGTTGTTCCGAGCTGATCTTGAGGTTGGCTGCAGGATCCTTCTGATACGAGACCCAAGGTAGACTTGTCGGCGCCCGCAGGCCCTAGCATCCCCTTCTACACCTCATACTTTACTGTTTTATTTGTTTCAAAAATAGTTGTATTTCTTTTAGACCTTTACTTGTAGTAAATTCTAGAATGTCCGTGAATTGTGACTCCGGATTCTGAGTAGTAGTATATATTCAAAGTTTTTATACATATTTCGGTGTTCATTTCGACTTGTTACAACTTGCTTGTTGTTAATCACTGAAATGTAGAAGAATTGGGTAATAAATATCTAGGTGCCATCAGGGTCCCGACCGAGAGAATTCCGGGTCGTGACACCAATAAAGGTTATCTTTAGTTAAACCAATTAATATATTCGAATATATTGAAATTTGTTTACCAATATAATGAGAAAGAATTTCATGTAAAACTTTGCATTATGAAAAACTAAAGTTCATGATAAGTAGGGATTTTGAATGCTTATTTTCTCTCTTTTACTTGTGTTTTAGCTCGAAAATGCTTAAAGGTATCTACGAGAACTAACTAAATGAGATTTCTTGCAGGAACATTCGGAAACGAGCCAAAGAAGTGAAAATCAACTCAAAAAGGAGTCAAAAATTGGACAAGGACCAAAACAGGACAAAAAAGCTTATAGTGCGGACTGCACAATATTGTATGTGGCCGCAAACAATGAAGGATCCTTGTCAAAGTAGCTTTAGAGTATGCGGATCGCATAATTGTGGAACGGCCACAGAAAAGAGATTCAGAGAGTTGGGAGTTTGAGCAATTGAAGGCATGCGGACCGCACCATTAGTGTGCAGCCGGAAGAGAAAAAGTGAAGCCGCACTCACTAATATGCAGACCGCAGAGGAAGAGATTCAGAAAGCCTTGAAGTGAAGATGTGCAGACCGCATGAATATTGTGCGCCGCAGAAGCCAATGTGCGGCTACACTCACAAAGGTGCGGTCCGCAAAATCAAGTCTAGATCCCAGTTCAAGCCAAGTGTGCGGCTGCACTCAGAAATGTGCGGTCCACACAACTAGATGAAGTGCGACCGCATCCCAATTTTATCCGACCGCAGAAGGCTCAGTTGACCAGTCAAGCTCAGAGTGCGTACCGCAGTCAGAATTATGCGGCCGCACAATCTCCGCAGGGGCATTTTTGTTGGATATTTTTAGCTTAGTATATATAGGACTTTTTGTCATTTTTAGGTTAAGTTTGAGTTTTAGAAAAGCACCTTTGCCATTTTTCTTTAATGATTTAAGTAATTTTGTACTAGATTTGTCTCCAAACATTAGATTTTCTCATAATTAATTATTATGGATTCTATCTTTATTTCTTCTTTAATTTCTGCATTTTTCATGAGTAGCTAAATTTTTAGCTAGGGTTGTGACCCAACCCTAGTGTAGGTATTTGATGGGTGTTTAATTTAGGGATTGTTTGTGATTGGGTTAGTGATATTTAGCATAGTTCTTGCTTGAACTCAAGAATTAATGGTTGCAAACATTGATTCATGCCTAATTGACTTGGTCTTTACTTGAGAAAGAGGGACTAAGTCTAGGAAAACTTGACTAACAAGAAATTGGGGTGAACTCAAGAAATTGATAGCCCCAATTAAAGGGTTGAATGTAGAGATAGTAAGACCTGCCTTGAGCTATTATCACTTGTTTTGTGCAATACCCGTTTGGACTTGAGAAAGCCAAGTTGGGCAAAATCACTCAAACTACTGAGAGGTATAGAGTGAGTAACCGAGTGTGATTTCTATATATCACAATCTCGGCCAATCAAACTTGACCGGGAGTTTACAATCCATTAGGTAATCACCTAGGTGGAAGTCACGACCCTAGATCCTTTTATCAATTGAAAAATAACTAAAAACCAAAAATATTGTCTCTTAGTTTTCTAATTGCAAACAATAGAACAAGGTAGAAGTAGAACAACAACCAATATTGTGGAAGTGTAATTTGGGTCAAAACATACATTCACGCTAAATATATATCTAATCCCTATTCTAACTCCCCGTAGATTCAATCCCGAACTTCGTTGGGTTTATTATTGCATCGACCGCCTCACTACCTAATTGTGGTGTGAGTTTGGGCGAGATAAACTTTTGGCACTGTTGCCGGGGAGTTAAATAAATTTAGCTATATATCTAGGTTTTTGTGTGTTTTTGTCTTTCTTTCCTTCCGAGTTACTAAGTTTGTTTTGAATTGCTTATAGGTACGAAATGGCTCTCAACAACGAGCCCATCAGAAATTTACCATTGGGGGAGGAAGTAGACGATAATCAAGGAGATGAGATTCATCCCAAACCTCAAGTAAACAGGAGAGGATGACCGCCTCATGATAATATTCCAAACCCTCCCCCACCTCCACCAAGAGCTGTAGCACACCGGGTGTTTCCAAACGAGGTTTATTCAAGTGCTATAGTCCCGCCCCAGATTAGGGCGAGCAACTTCCAAATCACCAACTTGATGCGTACACTACTTGAGCAACGTGGTTTCTTCACCGGAGCTCCACCAAAATGCTTACAACCATCTCAAGGGGTTCGCTGATACTCATTGGGGGAGCAAGCAAATGTTTCCAAGGATACACTGCGTTTGAGGCTATTTCCCTTTTCTCTAGGGGGAAAGGCTTTGGACTGGTTAGAGAGATTACCCAATCATTCCATCCGTACTTGGAATGAGTTGGCCAAAAATTCATTGACAAATTCTTCTCTCCGGGGCACATGGCTACATTACGGGATGAAATTCTAGCGTTCAAGCAAGAACCCAATGAGCCATTGCACGAGATTTGGGAAAGATATCGTACCATGGTTAAGGAGTGCCCGAATAATAATATGACTGAGGCCATGATCCAACAAACCATCTACAGGGGGATCAACACAACAAATCAGTGTGTGGTAAATCAACTCGCTGACAGGAACTTCATTAACACGCCTTATGCCTAAGCTTGTGAAATTTTGGATGAGATGGAGGATACTTCGTTGGCGTGGCAAAGTAGGGCCAATGTTCCTAAAGGTGACCCAAATGTTATTCACCTACACAAGGTGCTACATGATCATGGGAAAGTTATTGCCGAGTTGACAACCACAATTAACAAATTGGCCAAGGCTCAGCTTCAACAGGTTCAAGGGCCGAAACAAGTGAATGCTATGGAATGGGTGAACATGATGATGAACAAGATACGAAAAAGAGGTCAAGAAGTACAAAATTGTACGGAAAAATTTGAACAAGAAGATAGTGGGCATGACCAAGGTAGTTCATATAATGAGCAAGAAGAATAAGTACAATATGTCAACAATTATCAAGGTCCAATAAACAAAGCTCAAAACCAACAACAATGGATATCACAAGGAAGTCAAGGAAATTGGAACAATCAAGGCCACCAAGGCAATTGGAGTGGTGGCAACAATAAAAATCAAGGCAATTGGGGAAATAACAATAATCAAGGCAATTGGAGTAATCAAGGGAACCAAGGCAATTCGGGAGGCAATAATCAAGGTAATTGGGGTGGCAACAATCAAAGCAATTGGGGAGGCAACAACAATCAAGGGGGTTGGAACAATAACAATCAAGAGAATCTGGGGTCGGTCTTTCAAAGGCTCCCAATGTATGAAAAACCAAGCAACCCGCCTCCATATCCATCACAAGGTCCTAATTATTCCAATAGTGAAATGGGAAGGATTGAAAATATGTTTAAGCAAATGATGGAGAAAAACGCCAACTCTGATGCTCAATTGGCCTCCCACAACACCTCTATCCGCAATTTGGAGGTTCAACTTGGCCAAATATCTCAAGCTTTAAACACTCGCCCAAAGAGGGAACTACCTAGTGATACAGTGGTGAAACCGAAGGGTGGGAACAATATGGGGCCTGCAATGGCCGTAACAACAAGAAGCGGAAGAGGTGGAGTTGCAAGTACCTCAAACCAAAGAAGAAATGTGGATGATGATGTGTTGGTTCAAGAAGATGACATGCCAAGAAATGATGTTCAAACTAATGAAGAGGTGATCTCGCTCAACTATGTCTTCTATAAAGACTAAACGGGCGTTGCAAATATAATCTGGGGTATTAAGCCCAAAGTCGATCCCACGAGGAATTGAACGTATCAGTTGAATTTATT
>ML403948.1:4125-25093 GCA_005239525.1 Nicotiana knightiana | reverse complement strand
GAACCTCCAAAGTCAATGACACAAGCTCGCAACATATCCTCCAAAATCTGAATAGTACGCTCGAATTGTCCGTCCGTATGAGGATGAAATGCGGTGCTCAAATCAATCTGTGAGCACAACTCTCGCTGAAATACTCTCCATAAATGGGAGGTAAACTGAGTACCTCAGTCTGATATAATGGATATGGGCACACCATGCAGTCTAACAATCTCTCTCATATAGATCCTTGCCAACTTCTCTGCTGAATACGAAACTGATACTGGAATGAAGTGCGCTGACTTGGTCAGCCTATCCACAACGACCCATACTGCATCAAACATCCTCTGAGTCTGTGGGAGTCCAACTACAAAGTCCATGGTGATACGCTCCCACTTCCACTCGGGAAGCTGAATCTGCTGCATCAAACTACCGGGTCTCTGGTGCTCGTACTTAACCTGCTGACAGTTCAAGCACCGAGCTACATAAGCTACAATATCCTTCTGCAAGTCCTGGTACATCTTTGCGGTGCCCGGATGAATAGAATACCGGGAACTATGGGCCTCCTAAAGTATCAACTCACGAATACCATCCACATCAGGTACACAAATCTGACCATGCATCCTCAAAACTCCCTCATCATCAATCGTAACATGCTTGGCATCTCCGTGCCTGACTCTATCTCTAAGAAAACATAAATGGCGATCATCATACTGCCTGTCCCAAATACGGTCATACAATGAAGAACGGGCTACGGTATGGGCCAAAACACTGCCAGTCTCAGAAACCTCCAATCTCACAAATCGGTTGGCTAAAGCCTGAACAACCAAAGCAAGAGGTCGCTCTCCGACTGATAAATAGGCAAGACTACACATACTGGCTGACTTCCGGCTCAAAGCATCGGCCACCACATTGGCCTTCCCCGGATGATAAAGAAAGGTAATATCATAATCCTTTAGCAACTCTAACCATCTCCTCTGCCTCATGTTCAACTCTTTCTGTTTGAACAGATACTGTAAGCTCTTATGATCCATGAACACCTCACATGGCACACCATACGAATAATGCCTCCAAATCTTCAATGGATGCACAATAGCTGCTAACTCCAAGTCATGAACTGGATAGATCTTCTCATGAACCTTCAACTGACGAAAAGAATAGGCTATAACCTTGCCATCCTGCATCAACACTGCACCAATCCCAACCCGTGAAGCATCACAATACACGGTATACGGTCCTGAACCTATGGGCAAAACTAACACTGGTGACGTGGTCAAGGCTGTCTTGAGCTTCTGAAATCTCTCCTCACACTCATCAGACCACCTGAACTGAGCACTCTTCTGAGTCAACCTGGTAATCGGGGCTGCAATATATGAAAATCCCTCCACAAACCAGCGATAATAACCTGCTAAGCCCAAGAAACTCCGGATCTCTGTAGCTGAGGTGGGTCTAGGCCAATCTCTGACTGCTGAAATCTTCTTGGGATCCACCTGAACACCCTCTGACGATACCACATGGCCTAGAAATGCAACTGAACTCAACCAGAACTCACACTTGGAAAATTTTGCATACAACTGACTATCCCTCAAAGTCTGGAGGACGACCCGAAGGTGCTGCTCATGCTCCTCACGGCTACGGGAGTAAATCAAAATATCATCAATGAAAACAATCACAAATGAGTCCAAATAAGGCCTGAACACGCAGTGTTCAACTGCTAGTAGTCAATACACATCCTCATCGAGCCATCTTTCTTCTTGACAAATAATACTGGGGCACCCCAAGGAGAAACACTAGGCCTAATGAAGCCTTTATCCAACAAATCATGTAACTGATCCTTCAACTCCTTCAACTCTAGCGGGGTCATACGATACGGCGGAGTAGAAATAGGCTGGGTGCCCTGAGCTAACTCAATACAAAAATCAATATCCCTGTCGGGTGGCATACCCGGCAGGTCAGCAGGGAATATCTCTAGAAATTCACGAACCACGGGCACAGACTCCAGGGAAGGAACCTCGGCGCTAGAATCACGAACATAGGCCAGATAGGCCAAACAACCCTTCTCGACCATGCGCCGAGCCTTCATATAAGAAATAACTCTACCAGAAGAATGACTAGGAGTCCCCCTCCACTCCAAACGAGGCACCCCTGGCAAGGCCAAGGTCACTGTCTTGGCATGACAGTCCAGAATAGCATAATAGGGGGATAACCAATCCATCCCCAATATAACATCAAAGTCAACCATATCAAGAAGCAAAAGATCAACCTGAGTCTCCAGACCACCAATAACTACTAAGCAAGCACGGTAGACTCGATCTACCACTATAGAATCACCCACCGGTGTAGACACATGTACAGCAGTACTCAAGGAATCACGGGGCATACTCAAATAAGGGGCAAAATATGAAGACACATAGGAGAACGTAGAACCTAGATCAAATAACACTGAATCCTCTCGGCTGCAAACTGAAACCATACCTGTAATAACTGCATCAGAAGCCTCAGCATCAGGCCCGGCAGGAAAAGCATAGCACCGGGGCTGAGCCCCTCCAACCTGAGCATCTCTAGGTCGACCTACTGCGGCCTAACCTATACCTATCGTGGCATGTCCTCCACCTCTATGAGTCTGACCTCCACCTCTGGCACCCCGACCGCCACCCCTAGCTGGCTGAGGGGGTGGGGGTGGGGTGCGCCTGATGCGGGAACCATGGCACGGGAACCCTGATACTGAGACCCACTAGAACCTCGGGGGAAAAACCTGGAAATATGCGCCCCAAACCACCGCAAGAATAACAAGGCCTCTACTGATGTGGCTGCTGACTCTGGAACTGGCCATGTCGACCCTGATAACCACCCTGGAAGCTCTGAAGCGGCGGTGCACTGATAGGTGCTGGTGGTGCACTAATAGGAGTTAGTGGTGCACTGTGAGCTACCTGAAGTGCCGACTGATAGGGTCTGGGAGGATGACCTCTTCCTGAAGAATCCTTGCCCCCAGATGAGGCTCCACTGAATCGACCGAAGTGACGGGGCCTCTTGTCAGCCCCCTGACCACCACCCTGTGACATAATCATCTCAATCCTCCTGGCCACATTGGCCGCATCCTGGAATGAAATATCAGTACCTGAATCCTTGGCCATCTGAAGCCTGATGGGCTGAGCCAAACCCTCAATAAACCTCTTCACTCTCTCATATCAGTGGGGAGTATCATAATAGCATGCCGAGCTAGAGTGATGAACCTGGTCTCGTACTGAAAGACAGACATAGACCCCTGCTGGAGGCGCTCAAACTGCCTCCGAAGATCCTCTCTTTGAGTAACTGGAAGGAACTTCCCCACGAATAACTCGAAGAACTGAGCCCAAGTAAATGGTGCAGACCCAGCTGGCCTGGTCAAACAATAGTCTTTCCACCAAGTCTTGGCGGAACCCGAAAGACGAAAAGTAGCAAAATCAACTCCATTGGACTCTACTATGCCCATGTTCCGAAGAAACTCATGACAGCTGTCCAAATAGTCCTGGGGATCCTCTGATAGTGCACCAGTAAATGTAGTAGTGAATAACTTGGTGAATCTATCCAATATCCATAAAGCATCTGTTGACATAGCTTCTCCCTCAACTGCCGAGGCCACAATTCCCGGCTGAGCTACTCCGGCCGTCTGAGGTGCCGGAGTCTAGAACTGAGGACCTAGCTGCTCTAGCGTGCGAGTAACAGGAGTCTGGGTCCCTCCCCCAGCCTGAGAGACGGTTGGTACAGTAGGAAGAAGACCGGCCTGAGCCACACTCTCCATGAGTCTCACTAAGAGGACTAGAGCGTCCTGAAGCACCGGGGTGGCAATGAACCCCTCTCGGACCTGAGCTGGTCCAACTAGATCTGTCTGAGTAGGAACCTTACCGGCAAAGTCTACCTGCGGGTCCTCTACTGGGGCTGCTGCCCTGGGCTATGCCTTGCCCCTTCCTCGGCCTCTAATATGGCCTCGGCCTCGGCCCCTCGTCGGAGCTGCAAGAGCAGAATCGGGCTGCTGATCGGTAGATGCGGAAGCACGCGTTCTCGCCATCTGCGAGAGAATAGAATCGAACTCAATTAGCATTTAGAATTCAAGTTGCACGACAGGAAAGAAGAAAAGTGAAGTTATTCCTAACTTTGCAGCCTCTAGGGGATAAGTACAGACGTCTCCGTACTGATCCCTCAGACTCTACCAAGTTTGTCCGTGAGTTATGAGACCTAAGCAACCTAGTGCTCTGATACCAACTTGTCACGACCCGAACCCACCTTCAGGTCGTGATGGTGCCTAACGTTGCACCCGCTAGGAAAGCCAACGTGTTAACTGAATTGATTTATTAACAAGTGAAAATAACAAAACACTGACTAGATAATTGAGATAAGTGCGGAAGCATTAACAAAATCTAAATACCAATAGCTAATCACGAAGAAATCTCTTTAAGTACAAAACCCATAAATGGAGTCACAACCTCACGAACCAGTCTAAGATTTGACTAAAAACAACAGTTTGAAAATAAAATGATGTATCTGTCTGGAAAACACATATATGACAGAATGAAAGATAGACAGGGACGTCGAGATCCACAAGCGCCTGCGGAACTACCTCGGTGTCGTTTGGAATGGACCGAAGGACACTCCCACTAACGATGTCCACTGGCTCCGGCTGCGTAATCTGCACAACATAAAGAAGTGCAGGTGTAGCATCAGTACAACCGACCCCATGTACTTAGTAAGTGCCGAGCCTAACCTCGGCGAAGTAGTGACGAGGCTAGGACACTACAACAAATTGTACCTGTGCAGTTCAATAGTATAGCAAAAAATAAACAAGAATACAGTTACGGGGAAGAACATGCTGGGGCTAAGAGGGGCAACACTTGCTAAAACAGTAGAATCAAGTACTAACGGAAATGTAGAAGTAAAACATAAATATCATCCCGAACAAGTATAATAGACAGGAGAAAACACGGCATGACCCCTTGTGTATAACCTCAAAATCACACGGCACGGAATTCCCCCTTGTGCATATATAATAATGACTCGGCAGGGAATGTCCCCTCGTGCATCAATAATAATAAATCAGCACGGAATGTCCCCTCGCGCATAAATAATAATCAATCGGCACGGAATGTCCCCTCGCGTATAAATAATAATCAACCGGTACGGAATGTTCCCTCGTGCATAAATATAACCACCGGCACAGAATGTTCCCTCGTGCATAAATAATAATCACTCGACACGGAATGTTCCTCGTGCATAAATAATAATCGTCGGCGCGAAATGTTCCCTCGTGCATAAATAATAATCATCGGCACGGAATGTTCCCTCGTGCATAAATAATAATCATCGGCACGGAATGTTCCCTCGTGCATAAATAATAATCACTCGGCACGGAATGTTCCCTCGTGCATGATGAGTATAAAAACAACAATTGATATGAAAGTTTAACAATACGACATTTCAAATGTACAGAAATAATCAACAAAATTCTATTGTCCCGGCAAGGGACTCAGCTATAACCAATCTCACTCAGAAGTATAATGTCAACAGTAAAATCCTCGACCGAACACATAATCAATAACTTTCTACGTCATGAAGTAACCTCAAGGTACCACTTTCAAGGTTCCCAATAATTCACAGTACGAAGAATATCAAAGAACATTAAATAATTCATCAAAATTCGACTCACGGGCATGCTTGACCACAACATATAGGTATCCGTCACCTCACCTATACGTTGGACATGAATTACACATAGCAAATAAGACTCTATACCTAATACCTCAAGCTAAGGTTAGGCCAAACACTTACCTCGGCTCCAAGAATGCAAGTCAAGCCTCAATCACGGTCTTTCCTCTTGAATCCAACTCTGAAACGATAATATCTAGACATAATTGACTTAATAACATCAATAATTAATCAATAACTCAGTCCCAAAGCCTAATTATACATTTTCCATAATTCTTCCAAAAATACCAAAATTCGACCCCGGGCCCGCTTGGTCCGAACCTCCCGATAACTCATTCCCCCATGTACTCGAATATATAATTTGTTTTGAAATCCGACTCCAAAATGAAGTTGAATTTCCAAAATATCCAAAAGCCCTAACTCTACCCAAATCTCCAATTTCTACCCTTGATTCCATGTTTTTAGACCTAGAATCTAGTGATTGATGAAGGAAAATGGAAGAAATTAGAGTTAAGAATACTTTCCTATGAAGCTATGGTGGAATGGTCTCCTAAGACTCACCCAAGAAGAGTGGAGAAGAAGAAAATGGTGAAAGATAAGAAAATCCTGTAATGGGTATTTTGTTTTTGAGCAATTAAATAACTGGGCGGATTTACCCTACCCGATCGCGACAGAAGGGCTGGGATCGCTGAGAGTACTGGACTTCGGACTTACGCGATCGCGAAGTAAGGAATGCAATCGCGGAGAACCCGGACGTGGACCCACGCAATCGCGAACGAAAGAACGCGTTCGCACAGAGCAATTGCTACCCATCCTCCGACCCCACAGGAGACTTACTCGATCGCGGACATATGGTTGTGTTCGTGTAGAGCTTAAACCCCAAAGCTCCGCGTTCGCACCCAGCTCCTTGCGATCGCGCATAGCAAATTAGCCACCCCGCCCAATTGCACATCGCGATCGCGTGCCCTACACCGCGATCGCAGAGAAGGAAATAGCTGGACACTAGATACAGCCTAAAACACCAGAAATTTCCTAAGTTTAGCACCCCGACACCTACCCGAAACTCACCCGAGCCCTCGGGGCTCAAAACCAAATATACGCACGACTTCAAAATCATCCTACGGACTTATTCGAGTAATTAAACCACCAAAATAACACGAAAAATAATGAATTAAACTCAAAAATCTATAGAATTTCCTCAAACTTCATA
This sequence comes from Nicotiana knightiana, assembly GCA_005239525.1. NCBI lineage: Eukaryota > Viridiplantae > Streptophyta > Magnoliopsida > Solanales > Solanaceae > Nicotiana > Nicotiana knightiana. The sequence continues at coordinate 18,228 of ML403948.1, read as the reverse complement.
AATTATCAAATTTTCCGTTTTTGATCTGAAACACGTCAAACCAAGTCCGTTTCTTACCAAATTTTACAGATAACTCACATAACGCATATTGAACCTGTTTCGGGCTCCGGAACCATAGTACGTGCTCGGTAAAACAGATTTCACATCAAAGTTCATTTTCAAAAGTCTTTATTATTTCCAGAAAATAATTTCCTTTAAAAATTCATTTCTCGGACTTGAGACCTCGGAATTCGATTCCGGGCATACGCCCAAGTCCAATATTTTGCTACGGACCCTCCGGGACCGTCAAATCACGGGTCCGGGTCGGTTTATAAAAAATGTTGACCAAAATCAACTTTATTCCATTAATTATCATCAATTCAATTGTTTAACACGTTTCCACATAAAGGCTTCCCGGCGACGCGCCCGAACTGCTCACGCACATCGAGGTGAGATTAACGGAGGCTTTCGGGGCCTCGGAACACAGTTTTTTGCTAAATTTACACAAGATGACCTTCTGGGTCATCACAATAATATCATTGCAACCCAAGGAGACTGGAGTAGGAAACCACATTGGTTCCGAACCATTATAAAATTTCTGGTGTCATTTACCTTACTGCTTTCATATTTAATTATAAGTAATTACTATCTGTTCAGATCAGTATTTGATTAAATCGAAATACTAACAATTTAGTGCAGGCTGTTTCTAGTCGACTAAAAAAACAGGCTACCATTTGAACTTTCACCAGGTGCATCAGAGAGGCTTCAAATTTTCACCGCAGATACCAACATACCAGAAAGTTTTGCTGCAGAAATTGAAGGATGTGGAGGGTTCTTCCATCTAGCTCAGCCAATGGATTTTGAAGAGGAAGAAGTAGACGAAACGAAGGTCAAAAGAGTCACTATGGCAACCTTAAGCATTGTACAAGCATGTATATCGATTCAAAGACGTGATGCTACTGCTGTTATCTTTAATGATAAAGGCTTAGATATTGTAGATGAAAGTTCTTGGAGTGATGTGATTTCATCAAATTTGTAAGGACAATAGTACCATCTTACTCAATATGCAAGACATTGACAGAGAAAGCAACTGTTGAATTTGCAGAAAAAAATGGACTTGAACTGATTTCTATACTTCCTTCTTGAGTACATGGACCGTTTATAACTCCTCACTGTCCTGAAACTGTTCGAATATTCTTGGGCTTGATATTTTGTACGTATATATTTCCCCTTCTTAGTTTCGAAAAACTTTAATTACTGTTATTTATATTATGAAATACTTGATTATGGTGGATGTCCATAACTCGTAAGGGAGTAACGCCCACTATTCTTCTCCATTAATCTCCCATTACTTTTTACCATTATGGTTGTAACTCTCATACCTCCATAACCTCCCCATGATCTTCCTCCATGATCTCAAATGCTTAACGTCATGTTTATAACATTCTTTTGTATACTTCTATGTAATACTATAAATAGAGGATGAAAAGTGATATTATACGCACTTGAATAGATGGAAGAAATAAGATTCTCTCCTCTATTTATCTATATCTCTTATCTGTTGTTACTTTGAGCTAAGTTTCTTTAACACGTTATCAGCACAGAACTCTAACAAAATTTCTATCATCTCCAAGTAAAGTTTCGGTCTTCTTCAGCTTCAAAAATAGCCATAAAATACGTACATGAGTTGATGCGCAACAACAAAATTGTTGCATGGTCTTCATATATCTAGCCACAAAAATAAAAAGATGATGTTACGACTCATGGTGTAATGCCGGGGAGGTATATTAGCTTGGTGTCTGAATCTCGATAACAAAGCCAGCTTTTGAAAAAATAGCACCGTCAGATGCTTATCACTAATCCATTGAATTACTTTTGATGGATTTGTTAGTAATAACAGATCGCAACATATATTATGTGGATGTGCATACTGGGAAGGTAATGATCTCCTAACTACTTATTGTCTTCAATGGACTCATCTAATTGTATGAACCAAGGTTTTTATAATCAATGACTCAGTCTATCTTATGCTATGTGATATCATAAAGATTTGCCATATGTATTAGCTAGTTTTTGGTATATATTAAGGAAAAAAAACATGTTAGTAACAATGAGAATAGTTGGGCTAATTGTTTTCTGAATGTGATTAGTTCTAATTATATGCTTAAGTTCCTGGGTACACCTAGCGTAACGATTATGCATTAATTTGTAGTATAACGTGATATACTAACACTGCATGTAATTCTCTGTTTTAACAAATTTACATATAGAACTTATCCTGCAACTGTTTTTAAACTTAAATATTTTATATTAGAATATATACTCTATCGCAGTGGCTGAGCCACATTGAATCAAGGGGTATCAAGCGAGACTCTTTCGCTGGAAAATTACACTATATTGCTAGATTCATTTTTTTATTTTATGTATGTTTACTATTCGTTGACTCCCGTTGACTTTTCGATGTATCTAATTTTTTATATTTTGGCACCCCTTGATAAAAATTCTGGCTTCGCCACTGCTCTATATTAGAGCCACTAGATATACATGACTGCCAAAAGTGGTAATACTTTTAAAGACTCGAGGGTGAGTCCTAGTGTATTTTGGCAAATTATGATATCTGTTAAGAGTAAGACGGTGATTTCAAGTCCCAATGCACCATGAGGGTAAGACATTAGGTTTTGATTCCTGATGCACAATGATAATAAAAGTTAGGTTCGAGTTCCAACTCATTATGGCCTAACATGCCTTTATATGGGTAAGGCATTAGTTTGAGTTCCAATATACTATATTGATGGGGAAGGCATTGGGTTTGAATCCTGATGCACTATATTGATGATACAATGATGACTAAAGAAAAATAATGTATTTTTCATGACAAAGCATGAAGTTTGTCCCACTTGATTTGCTTCATTCTTGAAGTGAATGTGATAGTGGTGCATAATAAGTCTAAATGAAGACAAGTTGTTGACCAATGAACGTGGGCGTGCCAAAGATCAAAATAATAATAGTTATCATTATGGTAATTGTAAAAAGGATAACAATAAGGGTTCTAAAAATAATCCTTCAAAATGTGAAGGAAATATGTATCAATGTGGTCTGTTAATACGAGACACGCTCACATGATTATAATCCATTACTTGAAAATGCGACTTGTGATCAATATTATAAATGCATACTCATTCCTAAAAGTGAATGTGAAAATATATACTTCATGAGATAAAGATTATGCATACTAATGTGCTTATGTATGGTTGGATAAATACCATAAATCACCTCTAAATTTGAGAGAAATAAAGATAATGAATATTACAATATGGTTACATGAACATGTCATTAGTCGCGTACATGTGGTACGCCAAAAATATTTTGATGTGCCTTATAAAAGGTTGTTAAAGGCAAAGTTAAAGCAAGAAATGATTTTTCTTACGATGATTTTGACCATGACAATTATTATAATATAATTTTTTTTGTGAAGGAGACATTCACCGTATGGATGGTGTGACAAAAGATCTTGTAGTACAAAATCAACTAAGAGCTCCGGAAGAATTAATTTGTTACTATCTGGATGAATGAAATTGTTCTTGACATTGATATTGTAGTAAGTCTGAAAAGAAAATTTTTGAGTTTCAAATACATTAGCCAAAGTGGTTGGCATTTGAGACTTATAATTGAAAGGAAGATTCAATATCTTCATATTACTATAATCATATCGGGTAAATATGAAAGGTTACTCGGCTTTTTTTCTATTTGTACTACAGATATAAAAGCATGACGATGGAACACATGTCATAGTAAATTAAATGTTTACTGAAATAAACAACAATTGGCATGACCGGTTAGCCATCCCGGTTCAATTATGATGCGAAAAATTGATTGAGAATTCACATTGGCATATGTTGAAGAGATAGAAGGTTCTTCAAGAATTCTCTTGTGCTGCTTATTCTCATGATATACAAGTTAAGATTGGAATCGAATCATTTGATTTCTGGAACGAATAGAAGGTGATATATATATATGGGCCCAGTCACCTGCTGTCACGATCCAAATTTCCCCTCCGTTGGGTGTCGTGATAGCACCTAGTCCTAAGGACTAGGTAAGCCTAACATTCATGGAATAGCAACAATAATAAATAAAATTTAATATTTTTTGAAAAAAAAGAGAAATTCTTTATACAATGAGCATATTCTCAAAATCCGGTAGTACAAGTCATAGGCTCTACAAAGTTTACTACAACTTCTAAATACAATTGTTTGGAAGTAAGTAAAAACAGTGTAAATACAAAATAGGAAGGTGACTCCGAAGCCTGCGAATGCAGCAGCAGGTTACCTTGAGTCTCCTCAGCAAGGATCCGCACAGCTACTAACGACCAATATCTGGATCTGCACAAAAATGTGCAGAAGTGTAGTATGAACACACCACAGTGATACCCAGTAAGTATCAAGACTAACATCAGTAAAGTAGTGACGAGGACTAGTCAAGACACCCACTGATCTAAAAAACTGAACAAGCATAAGTACAGAAAATAACGGAACCATAACCTTTATCTATTCTTTACACAATATGGCTAACAACAGAACGACTACAATAAGGAAGGAAAAACAGTAAACAACAACGGGTCACCAAAATAATACACCGAAGGATGGACGAGAACACAACCCAAGTCCAAAAATCACAACACAATAAGGGCAAGTAGTAACTTAGCACTGTATTAGTCTCCACATCAAGCCTTAGCCACAAATCCCAATAAATTGGTCAAAATCTTCGAGTGTAAAATTTCACCCGCAAGTTCTTATATTGAAAGCTTTAAGGTAAAAAAAATCCTTTTCAATAGAAAATTCTTTTGAAATATACTTTCCCAAGAAATGTCTCTCAAATATAGTTTGCTTCAAGATAAATGCTTTTCAAATATACTTTTTCAAAGAAAATGTCCTTCAAACAAGGTTTTTCTTCAACACAAACGCTTTCCAAATATACTATTCCAAAGAAATGTACTTCAACATAGTTTTATTCAAGATAAATGCTTTTCAAATATATGTCTTTCAAACATAGTTTCATTAATAAGATCTACCGGGATCCCGTCTCGTAGTTCTGAATTTATCATACAATACAGAGGATCTCCCGGAATACGTCCATAGTCCCAAAACAATACGCAGTGCTGGGGGATCTCCCGGAATACGTACGTAGTCCCAAAATAAGCAGTACAGGGGGATCTCCCGAAATACGTCTGTAGTCCCAATTTAAATATGCAGTACATGGGGATCTCCCGGAATATGTCCGTAGTCCCAATTTAAATATGCAGTACAGGGGGATCTCCCGGAATACATCTGTAGTCCCAATTTAAATATGCAGTATAGGGAGATCTCCCGAAATACGTCCGTAGTCCCAATTTAAATATGCAGTATAAGGGGATCTCCCGAAATACGTCCGTAGTCCTAATTTAAATATGCAGTACAGAGGGATCTCTCGGAATACGTCTGTAGTCCCAATTTAAATATGTAGCGCAACAAAAAGGACAACAATTATAGCACGACAGAAAACTCGTACATCACCGCATCAAATACAAAGCAACAATGACAATAATACAAAGCATGGCGATTACATCAATACAAGGACTTCAATTAACAAAGAAACAGTAGAACATCATTCACAAGGAATAATCACGGAAAGAAATTCTAAGTGTAAAGAGAACAGCTTAACCAGGGAAAAACAAGACGTAGCAATGAATCCACAATATTCCAGCCAACAATGAGAAGCCAACACAAGTCAAATAATTCTAAGTAAGGATAAGTCGACTAAGATATAAGTTATCTAAACTCCTTATGAGGTCGAGCAATTATGAGAGATATTCAACAATTCAAATAAGGGTAAGCAGTAAAAGATACTCGTAACTCCAATCAAGGCTAAACAATTATAGGATAAGATAATACTAATTTGAATTAGATAGGCAGTTTATGAGAAGTATAGCATAACGGTAGAAGAGGTAAAACCTTCAGTTAAGTCAATTAGAAGTCAAATAGGCAATAGAATGAATCTAAAAGCAAGTAATTCTAATTTAAGCAGGTAGAGATGAAACTAGTAGTCAGGAACTCAATCTTAACAAATACAACTTCATTAACAGGGAATATAAGGACCTAAGAACCCTAAAAGGCCAACCTTCTACAAATAAGTCCGAGAACGCACTCGTCACCTCGCGTACACGGACTACAATCAACATAGAAGACTCAAATCCTAAGGGGTAATTCCCCCACACAAGTTTAGGCAAGATACTTACCTCAAAGACGACAATCCGGTACTCTAAAATGAACTTCTTGGGAAAAAGACCTCCGGACGGCTCAAATCTACCCGAAACAACTTCAAAACATAAATAAACACATAAGAAACTATTGCGGATCATAAAGCCTCAATCTTTATGAAATTCTAAAAATCGATCCAAAAGTTGACCCCCGGGCCCGCACCTCGGAACCCAACAAATTTTTACAAAATCCGAATACCCATTCCAATATGAGTTCAACCATACTTAAAATTATCAAATTCCGATACCATTTCGTCCCTCAAATCATGATTTTTCATTTTAGAAATTTTCTTCAAAAATCAACATTTTCTTCAACCCAAAACACAAATTTAATGATAGAAATGAAGGTAAAATTATGGAATACATTAAATACTAGGTGAAGAACGCTTACCCAAACGGTTTGCTTGAAAACCCCCAAAAATTGCTCTCAATTCCGAAGTCCAAAGCTCAAAATGTGAAGAAAAATGACCAACCCTCACTTAAGTGAATCTTCCAGGACTTCCGCATCTGTGGACAAAAGGCGCATATGCGAAACCGCTTTTGAGGTCCACCTAACCGCACCTGCAACTTTTCACTTAAAGGCCACGGCCGAACCTGTACCCTAGGAACTGCACCTGGGGGCCGCACGTGCGCTCCAATATTTTGCACCTTCGGAGGCTGCCCAGCTCGCTTCCTCTCGCACCTGCGCCTTCTTTTTCTCACCTGCGAAGCTCACACCTGTGGTTCCCTATCCGTAGGTGCGGCCACACTAGAACAGTAGCACCCGCTGCATTTTCAAATTTCAAACTTCCCATTAACCATCCGAAATCATCCCGAGCCCCTGCGAATTTAGTCGAACCTTCAGAACCCCCAAACAACATCAAAACACCGAATCAACCTCGGATTCAAGCCTAAGAATTTCTAAACTTCCAAAATTCGCTAACAATGCTGAAACCAACCAAACCATGTCTGAATTACCTGAAATTTTGCACACACATCACAAATGACACTATGAGCCTATTCCAACTTCCGGAATTCAATTGCGATCCCTATATCTAATTTTCACTGCCGACCAGAAATCGCCAATTATCCAATTTTGCCAATTCAAGCCTAATTCTACAACGGACCTCCGAATTCAAATTCAGACGCGCACCTAAGTCCTAAATCACCAAACGGAGCTGTTGACATCATCCATAACTCATTCCGGAGCTGTTCAGATAAAATTCAAATTTCGGTCAAATTCCACCACTTAAACTTCCCAAACTAGAATCCTTCTTCCAATTCGACTCCAAATAATCCGGTAATTGAATCCAATCATGCACGCATGTCGATATACACAATGTGAAGCTGTTCAAGACCTTATGCCACTGAATGGAGCTTAAATTCTCAAAACGACTGATCGGGTCGTTACACCTGCCATGTGGACCATTTACTATTATATGATTTGAATAGATGCATCTATTGTATGGTCACATATGCGTTTGTTATCAACTTGTAATTTAGATTTTTGCAAGGTTGATTGCTCAAATTACTAGAACACAGTTCAAGAATATAAATTATGATAATTTATCTTGATAATGTTGGTTTAAATTCAAGTTGGTTTAGCAGAAATTGATTGCGTCCAATTATAGCTAAACCATTGGTTATGAGAACAAAACTCCCAAATAAAAATTTGATATGAGGTGTATTATTTAATATACAACAACACTTATACGCATCTAGCCAACAAGTTATGAAAAAATTCTCCTTATCACAATTGGTTCAGGGTCAGGAACCAAATAATTTTCATCTAGAAATATAAATATGCTAAATGATTTAATTATGCCACCACAATGCACAAATATTGGTTGCCAAAGAAGGTTGGGAAATGTATTGGTGATCCCAACATTAGTGGGAGAAAATGGGATGCTGAAAAATTGATATGTGGAATGAATTATCATGAATACATCTAGATCCTCGTATAAGAAAATGTGAAATTGAAGTTCAAGTGATAATTCATTTGTAAAATTTTGCCAGACATATTTGCTGACCCAGCTAAATGTCATATTTCAGGTGCTAATGCTCCAAAAAGAATAACGTCCATGATGGATAGAGTTTATGGCGCGCATGAAGCGTAATAGACTAATCGGTTCCAAAGATAAAACTCCTTGAAGAAGGAGAGGAGCAAATTTTCAAGATGGTCATAATAAGGAGGCAAGTGTCACCATGACATGACGCTTTATAAGACTTCACGGGAGAGCTCATGTACCTGGAAAAAAAAGAGATCTTGATAAGTTATGTCTTTATTGTGTGATGATGTAACCAATGTAAAATGATCATCGATGATATTATTGATATAATGTAGCACTCAAAATTATTAATATTAACGAGGATCTTGAGCTCAAATTTGTCATGAAATTTGGACAGATAAACGATTGACCAAATGAAAAATGTGCTATGAAAATGACTTCACCTGAAAGATATGAAGTTGGACGGATAGTCTCAACACCTGAAAGTGAAATGAAAAATCAAGTCGATAAAAATAAAGACGACTTGTGTCACAAGATTTTTCGTAAATATCCTGGCATTAGTTATATGGAGATATGTTCTCCTAGGGTGGATGAAATCGTTTTCAGGTTTTAATTTGGCAATACATGAAAAACTTGATTAGCATATAATGAAAATCCTTGAAGGATTTACATTCTTCTGAAACATAGTAAGGTTTCCAAGAAACTTATTAAATAAAGTTTCAGCAAATCTTTATGTGGATTAGAGCAATCATGGCGTACACGATTTTTTTTTGTCTAGTGTAATAAAGCACTAACGTATCTTGCTAGAACCATAACTATAACAATATTCTAGCGAGATATAAATTTACTCCTATGTTGATATATTGAAATACGATTAGTGTTATATTGCAAAAGGAAATCTTGATATAGATTTGCTTATTCTAACAAATATTGTAAAGATTTTGTTGGTTATGCAAATTCAGACATTTTTCTGAAGTTCGTTCTTCAAACAATCTATTTGCATGCGAGGGTTGCCATATTATTATTCTACAAGGCAGTCAATTGTTGATACTTATTCAAGTCATGCCAAGATAAGCAACTGATAAAGCAAGTTACTCAACACACAATGGATGTGTGACTTTTCTTTGAAGAGACGATTCCAATGATATTGAAGATGATGTTGTTTGCTTATCTCAATTAGAAGAAGGATATATTGAAGGCGACAAAATAAAGCAAATTTCACCAAAGTTTTTTTCCAGATGCATGGTCTTCAATAAAAAATTGATATTCAACAAATTCATTTATGTGATAATTTGGTTGATTTGTTCACTAAAGCATTGCCAACTCAATATTTGAGAAGTTGAAATACAAGATTGAAATGCATTGTCTTCAATAAACAAAGTGATGTATTCATCACGGGGAGGCAAATATGCACTGTACTCTTTTTTTCTTAGCACAGGTTTTGTCCCAATGGATTTTCCTGGCAAGATTTTTAACGAGGCAGCAGACAATGCGTGTTACATGATATATGTATTCTTTTTTCTTCACTAGAATTTTTTCCCACGGAATTTTTTCTTAATAAGATTTTTACGAGGCACGTTATCTTTGAACATCTTAGGGGAAATGTTATGAAATACTTGATTATGGTGGATATCCATAACTCCTATAAGGGAGTAACACCCACTATTCTTCTCCATTAACCTCCCAATACTTCTTAGCATTATGGTTGTAACTTCCATACCTTCATAACCTTCCCATGGTCTTCCTCCATGATCTCAAATGTTTAATGTCATGTTTATAATATTTTTTTGTATACCTCTATGTAATACTATAAATAGAGGATGTGATATTGTATACACTTGAATAGATGGAAGAAATAAGAATCTCTCATCTCTTTCTCTATATCTCTTATCTATTGTTACTTTGAGCTAAATTTCTTAACAATCTAGACATCTTAAACAAAATAGTGCAACATAGTAGAAATCATTATTTATCACTAATCTATTTATTTTGGTCCAATATTTGCTAGAAGCGGTTTATATGTTAGTATACGAGATGTTAGAGAAACTGATTCGTTTATTAAATTTGATCACGGTGGCGAAGTTAGGAAATTTAACATGGGTATTAATATTTTTAACACATTTTGTCAATGAGCTATGCAAAGGTATTCAGAGTCTACTATTTTATCAATAATAAGTAGTATATTTTATCCCATATATATATTTGCGGCGAAAGATATTCAGTTGACCACCCTTCACCACACGCAGCTTAACCCCTGGTTGATCTGAAACGGGCTTAAATGGAACAATGTGGATAATCAGGATTTGTATATATAAGTGAGTATTATTGTTTATTGTCATGTTTCAATTATAGCTACTATTATTTTTGCAGGAAATCGAGAACATGTGCTAGAGGAACAAAAACTCATCCCTTTTGTACATGTACATGATGTGGTTAATGCACATATCTTTCTTTTCGAGTATCCAAATGCAAAAGGAAGATATATATGTTCTTCTGCAGAAACGAACTCTCCAAATTTCTTTCAGCAAGATACCCTGAATATCAAATACCCATTATAGAGGAGTAAGTCCAAAATGTCTTAGGCCATCTCAAACCTTGCACTATTTTTTGCACCAAATTTATATTTGGTACAAAAAATAGTGTTCTTTTGCTCCAATCCAATACTAAATCTTGCACCATTATAGAGTGTGAATAGTGTTGCACCAAATTTGGTGCGAACACTATTCATCAACACCAAATTTGATTTAATATTATTTTATTTATTTTTATATTTTTTGACTTTTAATTTATCATATATTGTGTATATAATTAATTTTTTTAAGATCTTTATAATTTTAATTTTATATTCTATTTTCTTGATATATTATTTTTTGTATATATTATATCTATATAAAATTATAAGTTAATTTTATTATTATTATTATAATTGTATAATAATAATTATAACCATTATTTAAAAATGAAATATGCAAATGTAAGATATCTAATGTTGCTAAAATTGAAAAGTGAAAATTAAAATTTTAAAAAGAAAATTAACAATACATAAAATAAAAATACATTAACATTAAAAGTACATCAAAGGAAGATACATGAAAATTAAAATTACATTAAAAACATAAAACATAAGTTTAATAATCCGGCATGTTATTTCCAGGTGCACCAAAATTACTAAAATATTGAGAGAACGGGGTAGAAGATTATTGTGCTTGTGGTTGCTGAAATTGTTGACTTCTTTTATCGATTATTCGTTTTTGTTCTTGTCGCAAAAATTCACGAAGATTTGGATCGTCAATGGAATTCAAGTTCGTCAATAAAATTTTATTTTCTTCTTTGAATTCTTTTTGTCTCGAAGCTTCATATCTTGAGTTACTTGCCTTTTCATGTCGAAAAGATGTTGAACGTGCATTCGGAGTTTTGCAATCTCGTTTTGCAATTGTTGCAGGTCCGTCGCGTTTTTGGAGAAAAGATGTGCTACATAATATAATGACCACATGTATTATACTGCACAACATGATAATTGAGGACGAGCGTGATCTTAATGCACCAATTCAAGATGCACGTGAATGTCCAGCTCCTACGATAGAAATGGTTGTAGATGAAGATAACCGATTTGAATAATTTTTAGCTAGACACAAAAAAATTAAGGATAAAAATGTGCATTTCATACTTCGTAATGCATTAATCGAGCATTTATGGGGGAATAGAGGCGAAAGTTGAATATTTATGTGGTACTTAAACTAAATTTACTATGATGTAATATTTATTTAATTATCTTTTATCAATGATTTCACTTTTAGTTGATTTATCCTTTAAATAATTTTGTAATAAATGATTATATAAGTGGTGAATGTGAATTATATATGATGAATATGGAAAAAAGAAAAAAGAAAGAATTTGTTGGAAGGAAATAAAAAATAAAATTTAAATAGAAGATAATAATATAATATAGAAGAGAGAGAAGAATATAGGAAGAAATATTCTTTTTTGATGTGAAATTTGGTGTTAAGGTCGGAGATGGCCTTACATCACTTCTTTTTGTTTCTGAAATCATTAATATTGAAAACAAGCATACAGAAATGAAATTGATTATCAATTCTTTCTTGTAGTCCCAAGGAGGAGAGCAATGGGGCAAAATATCACAGGCTTTCATCAAAAGAAGCTGTTGGACACTGGATTCAAGTTTAAGTATGGACCAGAAGAAATGTATGATGAATCCACTGAATGTTGCAAAAGAAGTGGTCTGCTCTAGACTCTAGTCGTTTTAGACCTCTAAAATGGAAGAATTATTTGTCTATGTTTTTAAAGATATAGAAATATCAGCACGATGTTAATAATTTCCAAATATTTGTATGTTGCCTTGTGCATTTGATTACTATTATCAATTGATACATGGATAAAGTATAAGGGTCATGTATTATGTATAAATCTTCCAACATATAAAAAGATTCGTATGCATCAGATTCATAGGATTAAATATGTTCAAAAGGGAAAAAATTTAGTAGCTCAAATTTCAAATAGAAATGGCCGGTGGGTTTTTACCCTAGAATTCACTTCGGATCGGAGAACTAATGACTTCTTGAGTAGTTAAGATATTGAACAATGAATATTTGGTACAAGGTAAAGAATAAAAAGCCAAAACATTAAGGGAGTGGAATTTATTTTAGCACAAAAAAAGAAAATAATGTAAGTATGTCGTATTAAGTTGATAATGCACGATTAGTTGGTCGCCAGTAGCAGTTTGTTGGAGTACCAAACATGCCAAGTCTAAAGTTTTGGGTATCAAATATAAATTACTTACTCATATTCATACAAAAATTTCAAACGCCCCAATTTTCACAATTACACTCACCGCATCATATTAAACTCAAAAAAACATTTTTAATAGTTTATTATATTTTTACTTAGTACTTAAGTAAATTGAAATATTCAATTTTACCGTTACACATCAATAAAATATTATCAAAAACTCAATTTTTAGAAGTAAAGAACTTAGAAGTTACTAATCATTATTATTCCAACAAATGAATGATTTGCAAACTACTTAAAACGTTTTGGGGAACAAATTGGCTGCCATTGAATAAGGAATATGGAGATTTTGGTATCGAATGAAAATGAAAAGGGAATAACATTATAATAGTACTAATTATTGTATAAGAAAAGGAAAAGAAGGGACGAATAAGTAGAAATAAGAAAGAATTGAAGGACGAGAAAGAGAAATTTACAGAGAAACCCACCGTTAGAGTTCTTTGTGCTTCCCCACGAAGTTTTAACGACTCTTTCTTTGAGTCTCCCCTTCAAAAACGCACTCTCCCACAATTTTCTCCCTCCACTTTCTCTCTACGTCTCTCTCTCTCTTTCTCTCAGAAAACTTCCAATTCAGTTCTGTATGTTCGAAAAATTCAGTTAAAATTCATAGAACCGAATTTGCATAGAGAATAATGTCATTTTCAGATTCAGAAACGTCCTCCCATGGCACAGAGTATAAGAATTTCAAGCATGTCAGCCGTGATCGTAAGCAATTATATCGCATTTACTTCAGATTTTTTTATTACTCAACACTTGTGAAATCAAAGCTCACTTTTTGAGAATTTGTGTTCGGAGCATACTAGCAATCCAACTAGTTTGATAAAAGAATTTCCGGCCATTAAAATGCTGATGACAGATATTAGACGCAATGCCTTTTGCTTCTTTCAATAAATCAGTTGCTTTAGTGTGATGGTTTTACTTTTTAGGTCGTATAATTGGCATGAGAAAAATTTAGAGCCTGTTACATACTACTTAATTCTTAAGTCATTTATATTTCTTTGAGGATATTTCTTTGAGGTTATTTAATACTAGGTCTGG
>ML403945.1:0-40514 GCA_005239525.1 Nicotiana knightiana | reverse complement strand
ATGCAAAACTGCACTCAGAATCAGGTGCTTGATGCCTGGCCATGGAAATTGATATGGAGGACCGAACTACCTATTAAGGTTATATGCTTCAATTGGATTGCATTACATGAAGCTTGTTTAACACAAGACAACCTTAACAGGAGAGGACTCCAGCTGGTCAACAGATGCTACCTTTGTAAGAGGAAGCAGGAAACTGTCAGTCATTTGTTCTTGCACTGCCCAGTTGCCACTGATATTTGGAATATGTTCTACAGTATTTTCGGTCTGAGCTGGGTTATGCCTCAAAATATGAGACGCTTAGTTGGAGTCAGTGGAAAGTTAATAGGGCCATCAAGAAAATCTGGTTGATGATTCCGGCAGCTATTTTTTGGTGTTTATGGACAGAGAGAAATAGAAGATGCTTTGATGGCATCTCAACTTCAAATCACTCACTTAAGGCAAAATGCCTATTTGAACTTTTTGCTGGACAAATTGTCCCCTGTAATTAGTACTGATCATTTTTTGGACTTTGTTAGTACTCTGGTCCTAGATTGACAATTTGTATAGGGCCTAGCTTCTCCTTTTTGCTTTTGCCTTTGTAACTAGGCCCCCTAGTAACTATGTAACTATGCATCTCCTTGATGCTTATTTAATGAAACACCTTACTTCATCAAAAAAAGAAAAGGCAGTGGATAGCAGCAAAAGAAATCACGAGCCAATCAGAAAGAAGCACGTAGATTTCTCTTTATTCCTTTCTAGTCTATATAAGACTTCATATTTTAGAAGGAAAGGCAGCGAAAATTGTATGATACACAACATTTTCTACTTGCATATTGAGATATCCCAAAATAGAAGATCTCATGAAAACTGTTATAGCCCCAAATGCTATAAATGCTAGCGTCAAAGGTTTTACTATGCTCATGGAAGCAAACCAAGAGCCACAGTACTACCTTCGTTCCTAGGTTACTTAAATGGAACAAAATCCTTGCGGATGAAGAGTGAAAATTTGACTCTATCACCAACCCTTTACCTATTCAACCTAATAGATCTTCTATAGACAGGGTTATTCAATTTCCAGATGGATCTATTAATCTTAAGTTTCTAAGATCCAACTCTATTAGCCAGGCCTCTTCAAGTAGAAGAATGTCTACAGCTAGACCCTCTTCTTCTAACCCACGGGAGGATGATGATGATATAACCATAGAAAACTTAGAACATGGTAAATTTCACGGCGTGGATTTTACTAAAACCATTCCTAAAGTTTATTATGAATCTCCTACCACTCCAGGTAGCCCTACACCTAGCGAAATGAAGCCTCTTTTTCATAAGAAAAAGGATTATGTTGGTGTTCTTAAATCGGGAAAAAGATTCCTTCCTGATAAAAAGATTATTAGTACATGGTGGGTCGACCCACAACACAAGCAAGAGAAAGCTTGGTACATTGATACTTACACTGAAGCTCAAAGAATCTCATTCAGAGATAAATGGTTTAAAGATATGGAAAGATTCAAAACTGAAATTGAATTCTTCAAATGGTTTGAACATTCAGGTCAGATTGATGATACTAAATCATCTTCAAGTTTTGATAAACAGGTGGTACACCAAAGAACAGGTGGTTGAAAGCATTACTCCTCCGTTAGAAGGATTAAGCATTCCTTACAGGAAAGAAATCCTGAAAGCAGCTCCTTTTAAGAAGCCTACAGAAAAGGATTCTGCCTTCGTCACTGCATCAGATATCAATAAAGTTTTTGAACAGAATAATTCCACCAATCAAGTTCTTCATGTTTTTTTTAAACAAATAGAAGAATCCAATCGAAACTATAGTGGTCTTAGTCAGATTGGAAATAAACCAAGTACCTCCAAAGATAGCCTCCAAATTGAGACTAATCCCATTTTTAAAATCCCATTTTTATTATTACACAATATAATAATGTAAAAGTGAGGTGCATATTGAGATATCCCGAAATAGAACGAGTTATATCATAATATTGAAATAGAGGAAGTAGTTCATAGGTAACATATAATGCACAAAGTATACTTTCAAAATTAACTCGTGGCAGCTTTCCCACAATTGTTTTTAGGTCTCATTGATAAAATGAAACAGGTTTTTGAAATCTTAACGTCTAGATGTTTTTATGTGAAATCTTAACCTCTAGGTTACACTCTCTATTGCTTTAAAATAGCATATTACTATGCTTACCTACACTTCTTGTGATACGATGGGTCACATTATGTCAAACAAGAAGAGAACTTCAATGATAAATTTAAGACTTTAAAGATACTATCACAATAATGAGAAATAAGGAGCACCAAATGTAGGTTAAGTAATAATCAGATATGACCTATTTATAGTTGCATCCATTTCTTCAACTAGATCGACATAAACTTCATTGCTTGTATGCTTCAGGTCTGTTTTTCTCCAAGGAACACAAGATCCTGTTGCACCTGGAAGTGTGTTGCTCATGTTGGAAGTGTTACCAGTTACAACACTCAATACTTTGCTTACGATATTTGGAGGAGCTATCATCTCCCTCAGTATATTAGGTTCTGTAGTAAGAGGGAAACCATTGTCTATCATCTCATCCAAAAGCTGCAAATCAAACAAATGTAGGAAGACCGTAGTTAATTTGAAGTCCATCAAAATCTAATCATTGTGTCGGAGGAAATCTTAACAGGACACTTGGGAAGAGAAAAACTTTCTGATTCTGTGTCCATACAAATTTTAGTACTCTCTCCTTTAGTTGAAGTTGTCAGAGGAACCTAAATCAACCACCTGCTTATGTTCCAAATCAGATATCAACTTTAGCTTCTCTTTAGTTAGTCTTCAGTACTGCAAAATCACCATGTTTACAGATGAACTGATCTAGCACCTTAATGAGGATCAAATCAGGAAACCAGATTCTGCATTTGTTTTAGCAGTGTTCTCTGGCGCTGGTATTATTCACCGATATTTATTGAAGTCTCAAGGGTCTAGCAGATATTCAAGCTTCAGTAAATGGAAAGTCTCGCATCAGGTTTGGGGATATGAAAGGAAAGATTCGCCAAAGTTTTGCAGTGTTAGCAGTGGTGCATTTCGACTGAAAAGAAATAGAAGAGCACTTTAGGTATCTGTATAAGCCAGAATCTGGCAGTGGTTTTGTTCCCGTGGACTTCTCAAAGAGGAGAACTGGCTCTTTTCCGCATCTATAGATGTCATGGTAAAAGCCTCTACCATTGCACTAATGGTTGGCCTGCTGGTAACCTTGGCCAGGATTTACATCGCATTACAGTGCGGGTTTTTACCAAAATACAACAAGTTTTTCACTGGTATATAGTAATACAAAAATTGTACAGGGCCGTTTCAACAGTTTAAGCTAACAGACAATATTGCGATCTGGAAATTGTGGATAAGTACTTTAAGAAAAAGGTACATTTTTTTAATTGTTAATCAGAAAGTACATTGTTATGCAACTTTAAAGACAGCTTTTTTAACAACTTCTTAGTTTAACGGTTTAAAGAATATTCAACATAACCCGGTTAGCATCATAGTAAACTTCTTAAAATAATTGTTTTTCCTTGAAAAAACATATTTTGCAGAAAATATTCCAAAAAAAAGGCTTGAAGATGTCAAATACCTCATATACAATTACAAAATTATCCTTTATCAGATCTTCGTTCAACCCTCCAAGATATTCTGTCAGGACATCAGCTACTCTGCACAGAAACTAGAAACTAAATAGTCAAATGATCAATAAAAGTCATTATTTGAAGAGACGATACAGTTAATAAGTAGAATATAGTCTCCCTACTTTCACCGAATACAATAATTGGAACTAGAACTTCGCCATATCAATCGAATGGTTCAGCTAGTAGTAAAAAGTTGCGCGGACTCTCCAAAATGTAGCCGCACCCGTGGCGGATCCTTCAAAAATGCCTACTTTTGGAGGATCCGACACGTATCCGGCCACATTTTCGGAGAGTCCGAGCAACTTACTAAAAACTTGACTTCCAGATAAAGGACTTCCAAAATAGCTTTTTTTCTTTTTTTTCCTTTTAAGTCTTACACTTCTAATCATTTTACCTACAGCAAAAGCCCACAAAATATGGCAGAGGCATGGAAGAAAAAACTTATCAAAAGAAGAACTCAGAAAATAAGATGCTCTCTGATGCCAATTTTTTGTCAAACACATCTGATTAAGCTTGCAGTAAACTCTGATTAAGCTTGCAGTAAGCTCTGATGCAAAAGCACATCTGACATACATTTAATTAATATTGGTTAAAAACAAGGGAGAGTATGGGCCCGCGCCGCAATCCTACTTTCACTTAAATACCAAGCTCCTCGTCAGTCGTAGGGTTCAAATCCGTGAACTATATCTAGACATCCAGTGTTGCATCCTTACCACTAAACTAGGGGTGGCAAAGGGGAGGGTCGAGTCGGATATGTGACGGGTCAAAAATGGGTAATGAAAAAAACGGATAGATTATCCGACCCGGTCCATATTTAATACGGATAAAAAATGGGATAACCGGCGGTAACCATATTATCCATGGCTTGAGAAACCCCCAATTTGAGGTTGTACAAATGTAAAAGTAAACCCATTAGTTATCCATTTTCTAGGATAATATGGTTCTTATCCATATTTGACCCGTTTTTAAATGTCCATTATCCAACCCATTTTCTAGGGGATAACATGGGTGGTTAATTATTTTCTAACCATTTTGCCACCCCTACACTAAACCAAGGCCCTAGGGCCAAAAGTCTCCTTTCTTAGCTCAAATCCCTTCAATATCCCCAGGACATACTCATCAAACAGAAAATTTTCATATACACATTGAAAGAAGTAGTTTCTCCTAGGATGTTCAAGTTTCTAACTGATAAGAATTTACAACGTGGCCGCCCAGCTGTCCAGCCATCATGCTATCAGGCATTACACCAATGAATGAGACATATTGCTCTAAACGAATTCCAGTCAATTGTTTGATAGTTCGAAAACATTTTCATTAAACCAATCTTGTCATAATCATATTCAAGAAGACATGCAATCTAGCAGTAACAACATAATAACCAAGTAAGAACTGAAATCAACAAGTGCATTTACCTCGATAGCCATTAAAGGTGGCATTTCCACTTGGGTACAAGCCAAGAATGTAACACCTTCACGATTAACTTGGAAAAGGTAATGGGTTGGTGAAGCAATTACTGGTAAATGCTGTAACAAGCCAAAAGACACAACAAAACCTTCAAACTTGAACAAGCAAATATACAACTTTATGCAAACTCAAAAAGATCAAGCACCTTGATTTTCCCAATATCATGAGTTATATAGCAATTTTAACTTTAACATTCGGAATAAATACTCTAATTTCCCTACCTTGAAAGAATCACCTTGAGCTATTGATTGATCCCAAAACCAGGAACATATTGACCTGTCAACCCGGTGACCAGTCAGCTGTTTTTCTAGCATCACCTCCCTACATTCATAGTGAATTAAGCAGATCAAACTTCCAGTGATTCAACATCCCAATAAATACAAATTTACTCATTTTCAAGTCCGATGAATAAGAGTTTGATTTCAACGAAATTTATAAAAAGAAGACAATAGAAGAAGGGATAATACCCAGAATCGGAGAGCAGAAAAATGCATTGCAACATAACCTTCTGAAATGGAGTTGGGACCAATTTCTCCTCTCAATTATTTTTCTCCTAATTGAGGCGCTCTCTCTCTCTCTCTCTTATATTTGTTGTTCTTAATAGGAATAATGAGAGAAGGAAAAATCGCATCTATGGCTTTCTGAATTTACACATACCTCCCCACTAAGAAGTTAAATGATTTTGCTTTTTCTCATTTGACATATAACTAAAGTAGGGGTGCGAAATGCCCCCGACTTATCACATTTGTTTTAGGAAATTTTAACTCATCTGATAAAGTTTGATACCTTATTTATTATAAATAAATATTTTTTTAGAAGATTATTTATTATCTTTTAATTTTTATAGTAAAATATCTATTTATAATCACTTCCTATATTTAAGTCATTAAATACATTGTGTATTATTTTTCTCTCTTCACTCTCTCTTTTCTCTTTCCTTTTTCTTCTCTTTTTTTCCCGGTTTTTTCCTCCCCTACTTTTAGAAACTCTAGCGGGGGCTCTGTTCCGCCAACGACAGATCCTGCCGGCGACCACTTCCCCCTTCCTTGTTGTGTCACCCCTAACCCCCTCCTCCGGCCGGCGATACCTTCTTCTTTTTCTGCAGTGATAATTACATTAGAAAATCATTTGGTTTCCAAACATGACGATCTAAAATAGTTGAAGTTGAAAAACTATAAGATCCAACATCTTTTATGCCATTTTGAATGGAAAGTTGAGAAGTGATTTTTTTTGCTTAACTACTCGTTATTCAAAATTTACGGTCCAACTAATTCAATTTCATTCTACGAAATTATAAGAAGAAGATTTCAACAAGGTGAAGGAATGCGAAAATAAAATAACAAAAGAAAAAAAAAGTAGCTGCTTTGCCTTGAAGAGTCTATTACCTTTTTTTTCATTGTATTTCAATGTATCTCGCTGTATTTCATGTATTTCATTGTATTCACTGTCTTTTTTTATTATTATATTTTAATATATCTAGCTGTATTCTATGTATTTCATTGTATTCACTGTCTCGTTACATTTCATGAATGTATTCATATATTTTTTTAATTAATATAATTTATGTATTCAGATGTATATATGTATTCAAATGTATCTGCAGTATGTATTCATATGTTTTTTCACTATAGATAACCTGAAAATTTCTCTTTGTTTTATAGTAGTAATTGTTATATCCATTAACTGATTGGTTCCTTAAATTTAATATTGTTCTAAAGTTATAATTTTGAATTAAAATAAACAAGCGTAAATGAAATGAATCATCAACAAAATAAAGCAAAAAAGGCCAAAAGTACCACTAAACTATCCCAATTGTTTTATGGAAAAAAAGGGTAAAATTGCCCCTCTACTATTGAAAATAGTTATGTTTATACTCGATTCTACTTTTCGTCCAAAATTATACCTACCGTTCGTATAGTATATAAGTTTATCCCTAACCCTAACAGATTTCCTGCGTGGCATCGGGGCCCCCATAATAATTTGTCAACTAGGAAATTCTTGACCCATTATTTTAAAAACCTGCACGACCCTTATAAAACCACGCTCGAGTTAATTAGTCTCATTAAAATAGTCCCAACCCGTTTTAGTTGTCAAAACCTTCAGTTGCTGATAGAAAAAAGGAAAGAGCTATCACCTAGCCTCTTCAATTGTACGTTCGTCTTCATCGTGGATGTATACGAAGGTACTAATTTTCGTCTTAAAACTGTAAATCGTCATTCATTTGATTTATTTTTTATATCAACTGAAGCATATCATCTCATTGTTTCGATTTAAAGTTAAACGACATAGGATTTTCAATTTTTTGTTTCTTTGACTAGGCTTTTGAATGATTCGTTTAGATATGTATTATTTTAGTTAGGAGGTGTGTCTGTTTGTTGTTATTTTTGTTTGCATGTGGTCTGTTCAGGTTACACCCCATATTTTCGTATGAGGAAGCACACAATAAATAAATTGATATAAATTCGGAAATGAGATATTACATTCCGCATTTTCATACGTTAAAGTTTCGTCGTAAGCTAATCACGTAAGTTCGAGAATGAGATTATAAGCATTATGTTATTTCAAACAAGTGATGAGTAAATTCGTGAAGGTGAGAGGGTAAGTAAATCAAAGAAAATAAATGTTCGTCAAAGTTTGACATGTTGGGATAAAATATAGCCCGAGCTAAAATACTCAATATTTATGGACTAGTGTCATACAGGGTACCCTATGACCAGGATAGTAAGGTGTATAAGGCGTGTTAAAAGTAAATAGTATTTTAATTAATTTGAGATAATCCTTAATTATGTAAATTATTAGATAATGGGGGAATTAACAATTTAATTAATAATAAATAGATGATGAATTAAAGTCTTTGAATAAAGACTAAGACTAATACGTGGAAGCCACATTCATGAGTCATTAAGAGACTCTTGAACAATTTTGCAAGGTAGCATTCTTTAAATAAATAATTGAAAAATGACTTCTTAAATTCAAGATTTGCAAAGATAAGGAATTCATGAAAAAAATAAGACTCTGACGTTATTTCTTCAGTAAGCATCTTACAAAAGTTGTGATCAAATTCACAAAGTGATTATATGGAATTTGCAACAAAAATTCATACGAGATGTCATAAGGTAATAGCAACGGGATTTTGCGATTTTAAGGGAGTACGATGCAATCTTCCTTGAGAATATCATACGGATTTTTCCCTACTCCGATCTTGTCGTCACGTGTTTTGTCAAAATTAACGTGTGTTATAAGGATTGTCAAGGGAATCGACTCAGGTATGTTAAGGCTATCCCTTCTTTCTTTTTGGCATGATCTATACGACACAAACGAAACGAGCAAATGCACAATTCCCATAAATGACTATATTCATAAAGTATTAGAGGTGCCTATGTTCTTGAATTCTCATATATCTTATTATTCTATTGTCTGTTTATGGGTCTCAGAAAATACGTAAGTTGATAAAGTTTATTTCATGATATTAATCAAAGGCATAATGGTCTTATGACACTCCGAAAGATTTTATTGACGTACTCCTCATGCATTGCATTCATTTACATTGACACATGGCCATATGGTGTTATATACGTGTATATATGTATATATATGTATATGGGATATGGGAAAAAGTTACGACGTTATATACGTACTACCACTTGATCAACTGGTATACGTGGATGATTTTGCCCACAATGGCCGAGATGATATGATGGGATGCCCTCAGAGGCTTGATGATGTTATGAACACATGTACCTATGCACGACATGATATTCATACACATATGCATGACACTATAAGTATTTCATGATTTATAGAGTTATCTAGACTTACAGGTTGAGTCATTTACTCTATATTTCTTTCATGTCTTTTATGTACTTATTTGTGTGCCTTACATACTCGGTACATTATTCGTAATGATGCCTCTTTTGACTGGGGATGCTGAGTTTCATGCCCGCAGGTTCCGATAGACAGGTCGAGAGTCCTCCAAGTAGGCTATCAGCTCAGCGGAAGACGTTGGTGCACTCCATTTGCTCCGGAGTTGCTTGTTTGGTTAGTATGATTTAGACGCGTATTGTTTGGTATGGCGGGGCCCTGTCCCGACCTTTATGTTAAGTGTGTATTCTTAGAGGCTTGTAGACAGATGTCATGTATACGAATTCTTGTATGGCCTTGCCGGCCTATTTTTTGAGTTTACAAATGATCATGTTGGCCTTATAGGCCCGTATATTACATGTATAAGTTTTAGATCATGTTGGGTCATCCTATAGTGAGTATTCGCCTATGTTTATTTTGGTTAGCCCATGACGGCCCGTTTGGCACATTTTCCAATAAAAGTACAATAAGAAAGATATGTTATATTGATACTCGGTTAAGTAAGGTACTGGGTGCTCGTTAAGGCCCACAGGTTTGGGTCGTGACAAAAGTGATATCACAACAGTTCTGTCCTCGGGAGTCTACAAGCCGTGTTTAGTAGATTCTTGCTTATGGGTGTGTCGTGCACCACACTTATAAACAGGAGGCTACAACGCATTTAGGACTGTCAGTCTTTCTTTTTACTCTAGATCGTGTGGTAGAGCTCAATTGTAAGAACTCAATTCCTAAACTCTATCTTATTTGTAATAAACAATGCCTATATTCAGAAAGACGGTCGGTAAGAGATATAGATGTAGAAATGCTGAGTCAAAAGAACTCGATTTTGCATCATGCTTATGATAAGTAAATGTGAGGTCTTCAGCAGACCATGCGTGCACTAGAAGGTGTAAGGTTCTTGATAAGGAGTTTTAAGGCAAGAATACTTATCCACTCTTACGGTAAAAAGGAATAACATAATCGGAAGGTGGACACAAGTTTCAACAAGTAAAAGTATTAAGGTGAAGAAGGGTACGAGTTGCCATTTAAAAAAGATTATCATTATTTACCATTCAGGAAGGGAGATATAAGCATTTTGAGTTACCTTCAACGGTAGCAGAGGTATGTACAATTAGCTACACTCATCTGATTTATACCACATGAAAGCTAACAGAAGCAGTATAAGAGAAGGGCGGATATCAAGATCCAGCTGGGGTTAGAGTGAACCAAAAATCGTGGATGGAATATGTCAAACCCCTTTTTCCACCCCCACCCCCCACCCCGAAAAATTTATGTTATGTTATTGTTGTGGGTTAAAGAGTTTTTCCAATTAAAGTGACAATTTTGAAATATGGATTATTTTATTGCTCAGAGTCGCCACTTGGAATTGATTTTTGGGTGTTCCAAGTCACCTTTTATTTGAATCCCTAATCAAAGGAAGAAAACCTTGTTGTCTAGGCATGTTGATATTCTTATGATTATTGTTGATATCCCTAATCAAAGGAAGCAAACCCTAATCAGAGCCATGTTATTATTTTTCTGTTAGCATGAGTAGCTAAATACCTTGTTGTCTTGGCATGTTGATATTCTTATGATTATTTATTAATTAAGATGATTTAACATAGTTATTTTCTTGATCATGTATTCTTTTAACTTCTGTTAACAAAATGATTGGTTAAGGTTTCAAATTTATCTAGTTGAGGTTATAAACAAAGTCTAAGTATGAGGGTGCCGATTAATTTCCGGCTTTGGGTCTCGACAAGCCTGATATGCGGTCGTCTAGCCTAAGGGGGCGTTTAGACTGCTTGGTGTTCCGACAAATAAGATGACTTGACAATGTTTGTGTAATATTCATATACTAGGTGATTTTTGTATAACATCCAATGCCAATTTGATGGTTTATACTGTTGTTATTTACATGATCTTGATGAACCTTGCTAAACTGTCATAATTATTTAATATTCATAGAATAGAAACATGCCAAAGACAACTTTCATTCATCTTATGAATACTCATGTTGCTAATAGTGTTAACATGTCTATATCTAAGGTAGAAAATGATTTTAATATGCTCAGCCTGGGGGTTTTACTATGCTCATGGAAGCAAACCAAGAGTACAGTACTACCTTCGTTCCTAGGTTACTTAAATGGAATGAAATCCTTGCGGATGAAGAGTGGAAATTTGACTCTATCACCAACCCTTTACCTATTCAACCTAATAGATCTTCTATAGACAAGGTTATTCAATTTCTAGATGGATCTATTAATCTTAAGTTTCTAAGATCCAACTCTATTAGCCAGGCCTCTTCAAGTAGAAGAATGTCTACGGCTAGACCCTCTTCTTCTTTATGCTTAAACCAAATCATGCTTTATGCTTAAACCAACATTTAACATACAAATTTAAGATAAAATGACATAAGAACATAACAAGATGATTAAATTAAAGTCAGCATACTTATCATGAATAAATTGCATTCAAACTCAAAACTGGCACTGTTTGAGAAACCTAACGTGTTCAAAATTACTTACAATTAATTCACTCCTTAAAGCAAGTCATAAGTCCGGATAGAAGAGAAACACAAAATACTTCATCAAGTGACCAACAAACAAACTGATTCTAGTCTATCCTTAAGAAAGGGGAAGAAAATAAATTATCTTTTTCTATAATAACCCCCTAACAAATCCAAACTTAGCTACCATGATTCTTGCACCAGAATTTTAGGTTCAGTAAACAAAATATTCTATTAACTTCCTTCTCATGACTTAACCAACAACAATTCCTAACAACCTTTAAACAGATGACTCGTCCAGCTTTAAACTATATCAAAATAGAGCCTTAGACCTTGAACAAAATCAATACTAACATGTTTTCTCATATTGATACATATATGACAGTTCATATATGCGACTTTCAAAGAAAATCATGGTAGATCAAATCTTAGATGCTTAAACAAACCCAGAAATTTAAACTCGTTCAAACATAACGATAAAGAGTCTACATTACAAGGTAAAAGGGGTTACCTAAATGCTGAAACAAGCCAAACAAATCAGCAGCGAAGAATTTGATTCCACGAAACTAAAGATCAAAACCAGAATGCAGCTAGTAACAACAACCGGAGAACAACGTATATCCAGTGAAAACTAGTGAAAAATTCAGAAAATAAACCCAATAAAACAGAAGATTTTGAAGGAACTAAAGCCAGAAAAGAAAACTCTTCAAGTCTTTGGTATTCTGGGATATTTTCTCTCAAAGTATGTTCTTTTTTTTTGAGTGTGCAAGATGTGTAAAGATGTTCCAGATATGTCTTTTTTCTTTTGAAAGAGTGGCCTCTTTAAGTAGGAAAAATAAGTCCTTTTGGACAAATTTTGGTTCACCAAAAATCTGTCCAAAATGACTAACTTTTGTATGCCAAAACAGTCCATTTTTCACCAAATTCTGACACAAAGCAGAGCAGTTGTGTTTCCAGCATGATTAAATAGTAAAATACCCAACAACCATGTACTTTAAACTCAAGTATTCAGCTATTATCTACACATGACCGAAATTCATCTTATATACTCAAACTTAAACCAACTAAGAACTAGCAAAGTAGAAACAAGATTCAAAATGTAATCGAACTAAATATTCAGACAAACTAGATTAGAATGAGTTCGATTTTATGCAAACTAACATGGAACAACAACTGAATTTTACAAGCCAATGCTCGAAACGGAAACTAAATGAACATCGTTAAACTATCACGATTAATAACAACTATATAAACAATTCAACTAATCTTTTTGGTTTTTTCATGAAATCAACATAAAGACTTAACTATCGACCGACTAGGTCGAAGAACAAAAAATCATAACTTAATCGACAACAACAAACTACTCGACCTGCTAGGTCGAAGAACTGAAATTCACTTTAGCAAATTCATACAAAATAGTCGACCAGCTACGTCGAAGAACCAAAAATAATTAAGGACTAATACTCAATTGCACATACATAACAACAACATCAATAAAAATCAAACCCTCAAAACTAATACTTATCGCAGAAGCGAAAAATCAGAAAGATAATTAAATTTAAAAAAGAAGAAGAAGTAAGGTTTATACCAATCGAGGGAATTCGATGACGAATCAAGCGACAAGGAGATGCCGAGGACAATGAATCGTGGCTGTCCGACATTGAAGCGCACGTTTCCTTTTAGCAGGTGCCAAAACCAATAAGTTTTGGCGCCATGCTAGAAGGAAACGAGTGCTTTTAAGTCGAGATGAAACTAGAGTGGAGAAGCACTGGTGGTCTTGGGTGGTCGCGGCAGCGGGGAGTCGGCAGTGACGGTCGCCGAAATTCCAGTCGCCGAAGTTTGGCCGTGAAACCAAAGGGGATTGATAGATCTTTAAGAGATACATCCGGTGATGAGAGGATAAAGGTGTAGGGATGGACGGAGTTCTTCGAATTCGGGAAAATAGGCGGCGGCTAGGGTTCGATTTTGGGGTAGATTCATGGAGATAGGGAGGTTTTTTGAAAGATTTGAGTTGGAGATATGGCAAGAGAAAGAAAAAAGGAGAAGAAGGTGAATTGTTTAGGCGGAAATGAGGTGGTCCACCGGTAAGGCAGGTGGCAACCAGAGAGAAGGGAAAGAAGAGATGAGGCTCTAGGGATACATCCGGTGATGAGAGGATAAAGGTGTAGGGATGGACGGAGTTCTTCGAATTCGGGAAAATAGGTGGCGGCTAGGGTTCGATTTTGGGGTAGATTCATAGAGATAGGGAGGTTTTTTGAAAGATTTGAGTTGGAGATATGGCAAGAGAAGGAAAAAAAGAGAAGATGGTGAATTTTTTAAGCGGAAATGGGGTGGTCCACCGGTGAGGCGGGCGGCAGCCAGAGAGAGGGGAAAGAAGAGATGAGGCTCTAGGGTTTGGAAGAGTGGAATGAGGCCAAAAATCTAAATATAGGGCCTTTTGTGTGACAACTAAAATTAATTTTGGGTCATTGGATAAAATATAATAGAAGGCTGAGATTTGATCTCTGTGACTTAACCAAAACGACGTAGTTTTGTGTTCAAACTACGTCGTTTTTGCCCCTCCCCTGGAAGCCCTTTTATGGATTAGCCATTTAACTTTTGGCCACTTAAATCATTTCAGTTTTAACCATTTTCCTTGAATCCTATCTTATTAAACTATAATCTAATTAACCTAAATGCCAACTAAAAAATAAACCTAATAAAACTTATTAACTAACAATTGAATTAATTATATGAGAAATCAATTTGATTAACTTATGAAATAATTAGTCAATTAAAAGAGCACACACAAAATGAAAAGTATAGAAAATTAATTATGTTATTTTTTATGACAAGAAATTCAATTAAATATGCACAAAAAATATAAGAAAAACAATGATTGAAGGAGAATTAACATTTACAACTTTAGGAGCATCTAAATGGTGCAAAAATTAGGTATTCACAGCTGCCCCTCTTTGCTCGAGAACATGAAAAGTTTTCGTGCAAAGAAAAGTGAATGATGTGGCTAATTTTTGTTCACGTATCACTCCACTGAAAGCATTTTTTGAAAAAATGGTGACCGAACCTTGCTTCCGAGGTTGCCTACATATCCTTGGCTATAAAGGAAATAAGTCAGTGTAGTTCCAAGAAAACTTGGTAGCTGGGATTACCGGACACTGGAGTTAAGATTGTTGTTGCTGTTGTTGTTGCTGTTACTATTGCTTGCTGCTTACATCAAAAGTAAAAGAGAACTACATATTGCTGCAAGCTAAGAGTTACAAAATTTCTATCTATGTGTCTTCTGGAGTCAAATCATAATTTTTGACTTGCTCGCTTGTGTCGACCTTAGGTTGGATCTTGATGCTCTTTGAAGAAAATATTATGACTCAATCTCGATTGCTTGCTTTCTGGATCAGAATTTGAGAAGATGAATCTTGAGAAGCTGGTTTGTTAACACATTGTCAATGTTAACTCCAACCATCTTGTGGTCGAAAGACTTCTTTCTTCTGATGAGACACTGAAACCGCAAGCTTTTAACTGCAACATGTGCTCTATGGCGGGGCCTGAAAAGCCATCAAAGACGAACAAAACGAACAAAATTTTTCTGCCCCAGCTTGAACTAGGAAAATTTTGTGAGTTATCAGAGAAAGCTATAAATTATCTAATTTATTGAAAGGCACACCGAAACAGTAGTATAAACAAACTAAAAGATATAAAAATTTGTAACGAGGGATTACGTACCTTAGATTACCCAAAGGATAGGTAACCAGGGGTTGGTACCCTGTATTACTTGAAAGGGAAAGTAATCAGGGGTTGGCCTCCTGTATCACCGGGAAGGAATGTAACCAGGGGTTAGTACCATGTATTACTGGAAGGAAATACAACCAGGGGTTGGTACCCTGTATTACCGGAAATGAATGTAACCAGGGGTTGGTACCCTGTATTACTAGGGAGAAAATGTAACCAGGGGTTGGTACCCTGTATTATTAGGAATGAATGTAACCAGGGGTTGGTACCCTGTATTACTGAAAGGAATGTAACCAGGGGTTGGCGTCATGTATTACTGGACAAGAATGTAACCAGGGATTGGTACCCTGTATTACTGGGAAGAAAGTGTAATCAGGGGTTGGTACCCTGTATTATTGAAAGGAAATGTAATCAGGGGTTGGTACCCTGTACTACTGAAAGGAAATGTAACCAGAGGTTCGCCCTGTATTACTAGGAAGAAAATGTAACCAGGGGTTGGTACCCTGTATTACTGGAGAAAAAGGTAACCAGGGGTTGGTACCTTGTGTTACTGATAAAGCGTTGAATTCCTACAGGCGAAATGGTTCTACCTGGGTTAAGCTATGTAAAATGACCTGAGCGAAGAGTACTTCTACCCAGAACTATGAGCTGGATCCCCCTAGGTGAAATGGTTCTACCTGGGTTAAGCTATGTAAAATGACCTGAGCGAAGACTACTTCTACCCGAAACTATGAGCTGGATCCTCCTAGGCGAAATGGTTCTACCTGAGTTAAGCTACTACACTAGGAGGTGTGAATAGTAGTGATGCATGCTAAAAATAAAAGAAAAATGGAGATTTTAAGGAGCTTACGTTTGGTGACATTCGTCCTTTAAGAACCGCCATTCTGCACTGCTTTGTTCCTGCTTCAAACAAAGAAAAATTTACGAGTTTTCAAAGTGGTGGTTGGTTTGTAGACTTGATGCCCTATTGTGGTTTGACTTCACGGCCTCTCCGCAACTGAAGAACTGATTCTATCAGTATGGTACCGAGGTTCTCGAATACTCTATCACGGCCTCTCCGCAGTTGAAGCACTGATTCTATCAGTATGGTACCGAGATGCTCGACTGATCTTTATCATTTTCTGGAGACCTTGGCTTTCCAATGTTGCCCCCAACTGTTTCATACCCAGACGTCCTTGGTATTGCTACCTTTGACTCCGAGGAAATGTAATTTTTCTTTAAAAATCAATCTCACTTGTCTTGCACCTAATACCGGTTTGTGTCTTCAANTTAGTACGGTACCGAGATGCTCGGCTGATCCGTATCATTTTCTGAAGACCTTGGCTTTCCAAATGTTGCCCCCAACTGTTTCATACCCAGACGTCCTTGGTATTGCGACCTTTGTCTCCGAGGTAATGCAATTTTCTTTAAAAATCAAACCCAGTTGTCTTGCACCTAGTATCGGTTTGTGTTTGCAGTGCTTATCAACTTTTCTCATGAAGAGGTCTCGCTTAGGCAACCTTTTCAGTTTCTTTAAGACACCTTGTTTGCCTTATCAAATGAGATCACAGATGGATCATGCCTTCGTCAATGCCAGATATGCCCCAAATTGTGCTCGATAATACGGGGAAACTGTAGCCAGTTTTGCAGCCATTTGTTTGCTTCGCTTTTGATGAAAGATTAGACCGAAAGGGACTCAAAGAAAATTATGGGTAAAAATAGAAGAATACTTGAAGGTGCAAAAGAATTGTGCTTAAACAAAAGGCATCCCTTTTGGGGAAAGTAACAGTGAGACTTATCTGGAAGTATGTGCCGACTTTAATGAATCATGACATGCATTTTGGACTAGACGCCTGATCCGTCTGAGCTGTCTAATTCTCAAAATCTGTCGCCAAGGTTCCTCTTGAAACTATCTTGGTTGTGCTCATGCCGGGGTACGAAGACTCTCATTCGGCCAGTAGCGCCCTTTGCGGGTTTTCGCCAACTGACCTCTCTCATTTCTCTACTCACCGTCGCCTTATGGTGCCCATTTGGGTTTTCACCAATAAGACTCTCTCATTTCTCTGCTCATTGTCGCCTTACCGTGCCCATACAGGTTTTCACCGATAAGACTCTCTCATTTCTTCTCTTTTTTTTTTACTACAATACGACATGCGGAAGGTTTCCCATGGCATGGTGACTTCAAATATTCTCAAAGATCGATCAAAAGTTCTTAACAGGGAGAATGCAAAAAGAACCTTGATCTGATTTACAATTTTTGGAACCGCTTTTACAGAAAAAACTGTAAAATAAAACGAACTTCTGCCTCAGTTTTGGAATATTGGGAATATGGATTTTTTGTTGTGATGGGACCGAACCCAGGGTAAGGCTGCCTATGTATCCTTTCGGAATTAGGTCAGACGTAGTTCAATGACTTAGAAGATTTGTTGTTTGGATTCTTTTCTTTTCTTCCTTTTTTGTTGCAAGTACATAGGTTCCAAAAAGCGGAAAACAAAGAAGACAAATACAACTCAAAAGGGTTAACAAAGGGGGTGACACCTATTTGGAACAAACGAGCAGTGGTGGCCTTCATCATCTCGATTCTGAGAAAATCATGCGTGAAAGTTTCACAGTGGGTATATATCAGACATAATATCTTTTGACTGCATATGCGTTAATGGTCATGCCTGGTACCCTTCCTTCTTCACCTACCAAGTTCAAGGCCCCTTTTGGTAACACTTTCTTGATGATGTAGGGCCCTTGCCAGTTTGGGACGAACTTTCCTTTAGATTCTACTTGGTATGGGAGAATGTCTTTCAGAACGAGTTGGCCCACCTCGAAGTGCCTTGGACGCACTTTCTTGTTGTAAGCGCGTGCCATTCTTTGCTGGTATAACTGGCCAAAGCACACTGCTGCTAGCCGTTTTTCATCAATCAACATTAGTTGTTCCAATCTGGTCTTTACCCATTCTGTATCTTCAATCTCCGACTCTGCAATGACTCGAAGAGAGGGAATTTTGACTTCAACCGGTATTACAGCTTCTGTTCCATATGCCAACAGGTAAGGAGTTGCACCAACGGATGTGCGAGCAGTTGTGCAGTATCCCAAAAGAGCAAAAAGAAACTTTCATGCCATTGTCTGGAACTTTGGATCATCTTCCTAAGAATCTTCTTGATGTTCTTGTTTGCCGCTTCAACGGCTCCATTGGCTTTTGGCCGGTAAGGGGTAGAATGGCGATGCATAATCTTGAATTGCTCGCATACCTCCTTCATCAAATTACTATTTAGATTGGTTGCATTGTCAGTGATAATGGTCTTTGGGATACCAAAACGACATATGATGTTGGAATGGACAAAGTCTATCACTGCTTTCTTGGTGACTGCTTTGAAAGTGACGACCTCCACTTGGTGAAGTAATCAATTGCAACCAAAATGAATCTATGCCCGTTTGAAGCCTTTGGCTCGATTGGTCCAATAACATCCATTCCCCAAGCAACGAAGAGCCAAGGAGAGGACATGAGATGTAACTCCGAAGGTGGCGGGTGAATCAGGTCACCATGAATCTGGCATTGGTGACACTTGCGAACAAAACTGAAGCAATCTCGCTCCATGGTAAGCCAATAATACCCTGCCCGCAGAAACTTCTTCGCCAAAACATATCCATTCATATGAGGTCCACATACCTCTGAATGCACTTCACTCATGATCCGCTCAGCTTCTGTGGCATCTATGCATCTCAACAAGTTCAAATTTGGGGTCCTTCTGTACAAAATTTCCCCATTCAGGAAGAAACCGCCGGCGAGCCGCCTTATAGTTCTTTTTTTATCTGCCTTGGCATGCTCTGGGTATTCCCTTATTTTCAGGAATCGTTTTATGTCATGATGCCATGGTTCACCATCTGGTTCTGTCTCGATAGTATTGCAATAACCATGTTTATTCCGAACTTGGATTTCCAATGGATCAATATGAGTGTTACCTGGATAAGGGATCATCGAGGCTAACGTAGCCAAGGCGTCGGCTAGTTCGTTGTGAAACCTAGGAATGTACCTGAACTCGACGAATTTGAATCTTTTGCTCAGGTCTTGTACACATTGTCTATATGGAATAAGCTTGATGTCTCGAGTAACCCATTCACCTTGGGCTTGCCGGATAAGCAAATCAGAATCTCCCATAACCAATAGTTCATGCACATCCAGATCGAGGGCCATTTTCAGACCCATGATAAAGCTTCGTATTCTGCCGTATTATTGGTACAGAAGAAACGGAGTCGGGCCGTTGCAGGGTAATTTTGTCCGATAGGCGAGATGAGGATTGCCCCGATCCCAACTCCTTTCATATTGACAGCCCCATAAAATACATTTTCCATACATGGGTGGCGTCTGGAACTACTTCCTCTATTTAGTTGACCTCTTCGTCTGGGAAGTATGTGCTCAGTGGCTTGTAATCATCATCAACTGGATTCTCTGCCAAATGATCTGCCAAAGCTTGTGCTTTCANAACTACTTCCTCTATTGAGTTGACCTCTTCGTCCGGGAAGTATGTGCTCAGTGGCTTGTAATCATTATCAACTGGATTCTCTGCCAAATGATCTGCCAAAGCTTGTGCTTTCATTGCGGTGCGAGTGGCATAGACAATGTCGAACTCTGTGAGCAGAATATGCCATTTTGTGATCCTGCCAGTGGGCATCGGCTTTTGAAAGATGTACTTTAAAGGATCCATTCTGGATATGAGGTAAGTGGTGTAGGCTAGGAGATAATGCCTCAACTTCTGAGCAACCCAAGTCAAGGCACAACACGTCCTTTCTAAAAGGGTGTACTTAACCTCATAACTGGTGAACTTCTTGCTTAAATAATAGATTGCCTGTTCTTTTTTGCCTGTTGCATCATGTTGCCCGAGAACTCATCCAAAGGAATTATCCATCACCGATAGATATAAAAATAAAGGCCTACCAGGTTCAAGTGGGACTAGTACAGGGGGTTTTGACAGATAGTCTTTGATCCTATCAAAAGCTTTTTGGAAATCGTCCGTCCACTTGATAGCAGCATCCTTTTTCAGCAGCTTAAAGATGGGCTCGCACGTGGTTGTGAGTTGAGCGATGAACCTACTGATGTAGTTCAACCTTCCGAGCAAACTCATGACTTCCTTTTTATTTTTCGGGGGGTGGTAAATCTCAAATGGACTTTATCTTAGATGGATCCTATTCGATGCCTCTCCGGCTGACTATGAAACCGAGGAGTTTCCCAGATGGAACCCCAAATGCACACTTGGCTGGATTAAGCTTAAGGTCATACCTTCGAAGCCGTTCGAAGAACCTTTTTAAATCGCGCACGTGATCAGCTTGTGTCTTTGACTTTATGATGACATCATCGACATATACTTCTATCTCTTTGTGCATCATGTCGTGGAAAATGGTGGACATGGACCTCATGTAAGTTGCCCCTGCATTCTTCAAACCGAATGACATGACCCTGTAACAATAAGTACCCCATGGAGTGGTGAAAGCGGTCTTTTCTACATCATCCTCATCTATTAGAACCTGGTGGTACCCAACATAACAATCTACAAACGATTGTATCTCATGCTTTGTGCAATTATCTAAAAGGATGTGGATGTTTGGCAAAGGAAAATTATCCTTCAGACTTGCTTTGTTCAGGTCCCTGTAGTCAACATAGACTCTAGTTTTTCCATCCTTCTTTGGAACAGACACAACATTTGCCACCCAGGTGGTATATCGGACAACTCTGACCACGTTGGCGCTCAACTGCTTCATTATTTCCTCTTTGATTTTGTCACTCATGTCCGTTTTAAATTTTCGTTGCTTTTGTTGGATTGGTGGAAAATCAGGATACGTGGGAAGCTTATGAACCACTAGATCAGCACTTAAACCCGCATATCATCATAAGACCAAGCAAACACGTCTCTGTAAGATCCTCTATCTATTAGCATACCCGTACCGGCAGTTAGACTAGCACTCTCTCCCCAATCAATCGCAGTAACTGGCTGTAAGAGAGCTGACTGTCTACTATCTATGTCATGCCTTGGCAGGTGAATATGAGAGAGAGGCTGTAAGTGCATTCTCTCCTTCTCCATCTTCTGGAAAGCACTCTTTGAGCATGCTGACAGAATGATTGACACTCACATCTCTCTCATTTCCAGTGATTTCGCTACAGTTTACTAGCGCATTCCTAGACTAAGACTACGGCATTGAAGAAGCAAGCTCACTCTCATTCCAGGAATCAGAGGAAGGCATTCTGTCCGGTAATGAAGTTAGAAGTTTCCGGCTTGCTTTCTCTCTTCTCTTGCAGTTGGCAGTCTCAGTCAACCTTGTTCCGGGCCTTCTCTTCTACTCTATCTGCTTATTGGATTGGTAGGTACAGTCTTTCTTCTAGGCTTCTGATTGAACTTTAAGGTAATGGGAGAGAAGGCAATCGACAGATAACTGGTAAGTAAAGCTATGGACTGGGTTCTCACTCTAAGCCAGTACCAGTAATTTGAAAAAACGATAGACATCTAGCGCATTCACTCGTTTTTTCTTTCTGATAGGCCAACTCAAAGAGGGAAATGCAAGGGGCGTTAGCGGTCTTTTTTGCCTCGCCTGCTACTGGGAAGAGAGAGCCGCTGTCATTCTTCGCTTCGTTCGAGAATCAACTGCACATGAATAGGCTCTTCCTTACGCCTTCAAGGAGGAAGCGGCTTTTTTCCAAAATTCCCGGGAAAATGAAATGAACTTCTTTTCGTAAGGCAAGAAAGTCGCCTAAGGAAAGTAGAAGTCTATGCACACTAACCGAATCTTTGGGGAAGGATGGTGGTGCAAATTGGCCTTTTCCCTTCTCCTTTCTAAAGCAAAAAAGAATGTCATCATTCTGATCGTGACTTGAAAAAAGAAAGAAGAGAAGGAACTTGGAGTTGGCGCCTCCAAAGGTGAACACCCCCCTGTCCTTTATAGTATAGTCGTAAAGGGATTCTCAGAAAAGTCAGGAAGAAGGCATTCGAAAGGCCGACCACTATCTCATAGGCATTCTGGTGGTAAAACCGACGACTACACGGCTCTATACCAAGTCATGAGCGATAGCGAAGCCAAGGCGCCGTCTATAGGCGAAGGGACGAAAGCTCGACGAAGGCCTATGCTACAGTAAGAAAAAAAGTACGTTGAGGTTACGAAGTCACTTAGCCGTATACTATACAAAGAGGTTATATGTCCTTGGAGGCCACCCCATCACAAGGCAGAAACAGGGCGATACGAAGGGTATAACTGAGCTAATCATAATCAAACCTGTCGTGCAACCCCCTGTGACAAAACGAAGACCATTCCTTGGAACTACAACAAAATTGTGATGACTTACAAAGGCAAGGAAACCATAGAAGAAGTCGGGGAAACTGGAGGTTTGACTCGACCGGGAAGGTGCTATTCTCCAAAAGAGTTGAGGAAGGCCAAGCAGATCAGAGAAGACCAATTGCCAATAAAGAAACCAGTCACTGAAGAAGAGGCAGAAGAGTTTTTGAAGAAGATGAAAGTTCCGGATTACTCAATCATTGACCGGCTGAGAAATATTTCGGCCCAAATTTCTCTACTATCTCTANAAGGAGCCGGGCACAACAGGGCTTTGCACTTGACTGTTAAATGTGAGGGGCACTATGTGAAGCGAGTCATGGTTGATGGAGGCTCGAGCGTAGATGTATGCCCTCTCTCCACCTTGAAAAGCATGAAGATCAATACACAAAGAATCCGAA
Organism: Nicotiana knightiana; assembly: GCA_005239525.1. Lineage (NCBI taxonomy): Eukaryota > Viridiplantae > Streptophyta > Magnoliopsida > Solanales > Solanaceae > Nicotiana > Nicotiana knightiana. The sequence continues at coordinate 17,645 of ML403945.1, read as the reverse complement.
CCAGCAATGTCCGTATCCGCGCTTTTGATGGCTCGGCGAGAGATACCATTAGGGAGATCAGCCTCACCATGATGATTGGGCCGGTTGACTTCGAAATTGTCTTCCAAATAGTGGACATGGACACTTCTTATAACTTTCTTCTTGGAAGGCCATGGATCCATACGGCCCGAGCTGTGCCATCCACGTTGCATCAGATGCTCAAATTCGAACATAACAGGCAAGAAATTATTTTTCATGGGGAAGACGAGTCGTCCATTTATAAAGACCTGCTAATCCCCTGTATTGAGGCCAATGAAGGGTGTGAGTCCATTGTCTATTAGGCTTTTGAAGTGGTTGTCGCGGACCATGTTGAGGAAGGAAGGCCCATTTTGCATCCTCGTTTCTCCACCACATATGTAATGGTAGCGGCACTCATGCTGAGGCAAGGTTATGAGCCAGGAAAAGGCTTGGGGGATCATTGCAAGGAATTTCGGAGCCCATTTCTCCGTTCAGTAACCAGGGTAATTTTGGTTTAGGCTTCAATCCGACACAAGCAGACGAAGACAAAGCCAAACACAGAAAAAAGCACGGATGGGTCTTGTAACAACCTATCCCTCACATTTTCTATATTTTTGTCAAGCCACGACTCCAAGAAGGTCAACAATCCTCGGCGCAGGCAAACATTGATGAAATTTGCCATGGATTCAACCAGATGTTTTCTGAAGTAAATACGATCCATTTGGAACATTGGAGTGAACTTCCAACCTCGAGATTTTTGGAACAAATAAAGTTGCCTTCTCTGAGCTTTGCGCGCCTTTCACAATCAATAGCACATCTCGACTTGGACTTACTTTTAGACCTGTTCCTTCTTGAATTGTTCCTGATGTCATTTCTACTCGACCAGCCGGCTTGTATTCTTGATCTCGGCCAATCATTCCCACAAAGTGAACATCATTTTGTACTGGCAAGGGGTTGTTGGTCACATTAGGAGGGTCCTTGTCATTTGTTACCACAATCAATTTTTCAGCAATTAGTCTTTCTATGGCTCTTTTCAGAGTCCAACAGTCATCAGTGCTATGCCTCGGGCCCCCTGAATGATATTCACATCTAGCATTTGTTTGAAATCCATGTGAATCAGGATGCATATGGTGGGGAGCGATGGGTCCAATCACGCCTATTTGCTTCAGGTTCTGGAATAAACTAGAGTATAATTCAGCCAATGAGGTGAATTTTTTTGCCGGCCTTTGCTCTCGAGCATAATCCTGCCTGGGACGAGCATGGTAGGGTGCCCAAAAATTTTGCTGCTGAGGTCGGGGGATCCTTGGAGCTGGTGACCGTACTTGCTGATTGGGAGGCCGATCATAAGACTGAGCATTGAACACTGTGCACTATGGTGGGCCCACAGAGTATTGATGAATTGGCGGAGGATAATAATGTCGAGGGTAGCTGGATTGCCCCTTCTGAACTTGCACATAAGTGTGCGGTGCCCCCCTTTGAACTTCACTGGATCCTGAAGTCATCATGGACCCCTCATCTCTCTTCTTTTATTTGCGAAACTTCCCGAACCATTTTGGATAACTTGAGTAGTGGCTTTGAGAGCAGCTTGACTTACAATTCTTCCAGTCTTGAGGCCATTTTTGACCATTTCCCCTATTTTGATTTCCTCTGCAAAAGGTCTACCCATCGCGGATGTCATGTTTTGAAAGTAATCAGGCTCTTGAGCCTCCAGAAACACAACGATCAACTCATGGTTATCCATGGGTGGCTTGACTCTAGCCGCTTGCTCCTTCCACTTGATTGCATACTCCCTAAAGCTTTCAGTCGGCTTCTCCTTCATATTGGACAGGGAATTGCGATATAGTGCAATATCTATGTTGTACTGGAATTGCTTGATGAAGGCCTGAGCCATGTCGTCCCATACATGCCAGTGAGAGATATCTTGGTCGATGAACCATTCTGAGGCTACCCCCGCAAGACTTTCCCCAAAATAAGCCATCAGCAATTCTTCTTTTCCACCTGCACCCCTCAGCTGGTTGCAGTGCCTTTTCAAGTGGGCGATGGGGTCGCCGTGTCCATCATACTTCTCAAATTTTGGGGTCTTGAACCCTGGAGAAAATGGAAGTGAGGGAACATGCACAGATCACTGAAAGATACACTTTTGTGACTGCCTAATCCTTGTATGTTCTTTATATTTTGTTCAAGACTTTTCATCTTCCTGGCCATCTCATCTGGCTCAACTGTCTGGGCGGGCTTTTCATTTTCCAATGGGGACTCGTACTGAGGAGTCCGATTGTATGGAGCCGAGACTCTGAAAGCCATAATTGGAGAGTAGTATTGTCCATCATAAGCATGAAATGGTGGCTCGTTGTTTGTCCTCGTGACATGTGGTGGTGGCGGGACTGTATATACCGGTGCGCCAGACACGACAAGAGGGGTGTTCCTGACTGGTGCGATTGGAGGTCGCACATTAGAGGTACCAGGGGCGGCATGGATACTGTAATTTGGCATGCACCCTGGTGGTAGAATGTGATCACTTGTTGCACGGAGCGGTGGTTGAGTAGCCAGGGGTACGGTAGAAGTTCCTTCTGAGGGACCCTGAGGTGGAGGCTGACCGGAGACCCAAGCTTGATATACATCCGACAGTTTTTGTTTTAATCTTCTCACTTCCTTCGACTCTTGCTCAATTGACTGGCCATGGGGGTCGTCACTGACCAACTCGATTTCATCATTATTAGTCATTGGTACCTTCCCTTTAGATCTGGTGAAGTAATGATGTGTTTCCAGTTTCACCACAAACCAACTACCTTTAAGCTTACTGACTTAAAAGACAACAAACATGTTAGGGTTAAACATTTTACACATATGAATCACACGTAATATGCCATGTTCCTAACATTGTCACCATTTATAACATGCTTTTGGAAGGCTTCATGTTTCATCCCGGCTTATGAGGCTGCTGCTTATTGGTGCTCTAAAAAAAATCTTTTTCTTTTTTTTTTTTCTCTTTCTCATTTTTTCGCTTTTCTTTTCACTTGCCTATTTTTTCCCCTCATTTTAGAGTTATTGAAATATTTTGATCGAACCTTTTAGGGGTTGCCTACGTATCATGTCGCCGCATGAATTAGATCATTACGTAGTTCAGAGACACGACCCTCTTTTTTTATTCCTTTTTTTTTTCTTTTTTTTATACAAAACAACATTTTTTGGTTCTTTTTCAAATCTTTTTCTAAAATAAAATCTTTTTCATTGATTTTTATTTTTTGGTACAAGATTCAATAACAAGAATAACATAAAGATAATTGTTTAAACAAGACCAGACTTGATTCAAACTGACTTTTTAAGACAAAGGGCAAAATAACAAGACTCAAAATAACAAAAGACTCTTACATACTCAAAAATCACAAAGGAGCAGTCAAAATGATCTGCTAGCTAAAAGAAGATCCAAAATTATTCAAGAGAATCTACCAGAATTATTGTAGTCATGGAGCTTATTCCTGCTGTTGACCCCCAACATCGCGGTATATCCTCTCTAAATCTGTAGATATGTGACGAGCGACGTTCAATGATACTTCAGCAAATCGTTCAGGCGTCATTCCCTGACAACTCCTGCAAGCTCGAGAGGTATATGTGGATACCTCGAGGATCTTCAGCAAATAATTTGAGCTTTGAGTGCTCGCCTCTCTTGTGCCCACTTAGCGTTTTCCCCCTCGAAATCAACTTGTTGTATGTCCATGGCTGTCTCCAGAATGCCTTTATATTCTTGTAAAATGTCGATACGGGATTGGAGATCTAGTGTCACTTCCCTTCTGGTTTCTCTAACTCTGGCCTCGATCTCCTCTTCCCAATCAGTTACATGTCGTATGGATATTTCTGGCCTTTGCTCCGGGATAGCCTGGTTGTGAAACCACTCAAGGTATGTGAGGCTTACCTCCCCACATTCATGATCAGCTGCCATCTCGTCCAAATCAGAAAATCGACTACCAAACCAGATATTTTGTGCATATGACTCCCTTGGAGGTTCCTCTACCTTGAATTCCCACATGAACTGACGTATGTCCTTAGTCGGGGGCCTATTTTGCTCTCTCCCTAGTTGGCGCATGACGCGTAGGGGTGCATAGGGTTGGAAACCTCTGAAACCTATGAGTATGAAGAATGGACAATACATCGACATATGCATGATCCTAGCAGAAGGGAACCAATAATAGTTCCAAGTGATTCTATCAGCATTCAACGAACCGAGCAATGTCCGCCAAGCCCTCACCCCCTCTGGAAGATTACAACTCGCGGCCCTATCTGGGTGACATCCGATGTAATTCAGCCAATTTGTCACTGAAATTTATTACTATTTGATGATGATAAAGGTGCTCTATGAACCACATCTGCAGCAGAATGTTGCATCCCTCGAAGTAATATTCACCCTCTTGGTGGCGGGTCAAAGCTCGAAAAATATCTCCCAGAATCATGGAAGAATGGTGTGATCCTTGCTACTTTGAAAAAACAAGACTACCACAACTAATCGAATTCTGACGCGCCCACCACGCTCTGGAAAGACCATGATCCCTAGAAATGATATCATGAACGCGAAGACTCTCAACTCCCTCCATGCATCGTAACTCAATTGGTTGACGAATTCTGTGCCCGAGAAGTTTTCAAACCCTTTTTCGTCCCCAAATCTTTCAAAGAAATATTCCAACGGAACCCAACCTTCGTCCAGGTAACCCATCGGAATTCGACGGAGGCATAACTTTTTCAAAAAGTTGTTCACACCAATTTTTCTCGGAGCAGCAGGCTTTTTCCCACGAAGGTCCCTCCCTAATCCGGTAAACCCACCTAACTCTTCCAATGTAGGCGTCATTTCACAATCTTTGAACCTGAATACATTGTTCAGAGGGTCCCAAAAACCTACTAGAGCCTCGATTAAATCTCTGTTAGGCTTCATCCCCATGATGTTTGGGAGGAACTTGAGGTGCTTAAATACTTGATTCCGTTCCCATGTCGCAAAACTAGCCCACCAATTACAGAGACTACTCGGGGTCTTATCTCTTATCAAAAACATAGGAGGTGTCTCGTCCCTTACACTTTTCTGGTTGCTTCTTTGTGGAGAATTCATGGTGAACCTAAGAATAAGATAAAAAAGGGTCAGGACTTTCCTAAGCTATATGAAATTCTGATTAATCCTTTTTATTTATTTAAAAAAAGAAAAATGCCATTTAGGACTCGATCTATTTACTATTTTTAAAATTAGCAGACACAAAAAGTAGGGAAATGACTATTATTATAAAAATCGCCTTTTGATTCTTCCACGAAAGGCTTAGAGGATTTTTCAGTAAAAACGACTAAGCATGGGGACAAAAATAAAAATAAAAATAAAAATAAACAGTAAAATATGAAATAGACAAACTAAAAATGGCTACTTTAACAAAAACGGCCATTCGATACTTCCCAGGAAGATTTTAAGGTTGTCTTGGAAAAACGGTCGGAATACGAGTAAAAGGTGACCAAAGAATATGAATCTTTTTTTCTTTTTTTTTTGTTTTTTGTTTTTCGAATTTCGAAAATTTTTTTTAAAGAAGAAAGGAATTTTTCCTTTTTTTTTGGGATATTTGGATCTTTATTTTGAATTTATGAAAGGGATACTTCTAAAAAAAGATTTTTTTTTTGAGTCTTGAATTTTCTTTTCAATTTTCGAAAGAATGAAAATATTTTTGATTTTTGATTCTAGTTTTTTTTTTCCAAAAATGTTTTTTCCTTTTTTTTTTTGAAAGAAAGACTTCTAAATAAGAAAGAAAATATTTTTTTGAATTTTGATTTTTTGATTTTATTTTAATTTTGGGAAAAAGACTTCTAAAAAGAAGGTAGAAAAATATTCTTCAGATTTTGATTTGATTCTCTTTTAAAATGGAAGAAAATATTTTTGGGCTTAAATTTTTTTATTTGGAATTTCTAAAGAATGAATTAAAGGAATTTTTTTTTTGGATTTTTGAAAAATGGGGGCCAGAACTTATGAAGTTGGCCTACGTATCTCACATCCGGTGAGAATCAGACCCGCGTAGTTCGGTGAAACTGAGTATTTTTATCTTTTTGAATTTTTATGAAATTAATCTTTACACCTCACGTCAGACTACTACAAAATCTTAGTAAAAAAAAAAGATTATTTGTACTAAACTAGGAGAATATTTTTTTTCCCTTTTTTTTTCTTTTTTTTTGAAATTCCGCTCAACTATTTTCTAAAGCTGGTCAACAACGCAAGCAAGCCTTCCAAATGATGTGACAAGTAGCACAAAAGTGGACATGATGGTCTCAAAGAGGATACCTTTACCTGTCTTATACGGACCCGACCTCTGTGTTGAGTGTCGCTAAGTTAAATGCACGTGATGCAAATAAAGCGACCTATCAGGGATATCCGGCATGAGGTTTGTTATTCTAGGTTTAAATCCTAGTGGAGAATGTATCTATACTAGCTTACTCGAGCGGACAACTCGATCCGATAAGGGTCAGTATACCGGTAGCATTGCTTTCCGGCTTAACTGGTGGTTCCCCCCGCCTAAAACATGTATGACTAAAATCCTTCACCGGGTGACAAGCACCTCGACTATCTCAAAGAAAGTGGGCTATGTCAAGCAAATGCCCAATTTTTTATTTCAAGAAGACTCAGAGGGGGTGCGTGAGAAGACAATTTATATGTACAGTTCAACAATCGAACAAGTAGCACATTAGGAACAAATAAATCACAATATACAAAATTATTGAAGCCAAATAAAAAGTCAACATGTACAAGCTCGAACTCTCAAATCCCCATCAGAGTCGCCAGAGCTGTCACACCCCTTTTTCCACCCCCGAAAAATGTATGTTATGTTATTGTTGTGGGTTAAAGAGTTTTTCCAACTAAAGTGACAAATTTGAAATAGAGATTATTTTATTGCTCAGAGTCGCCACTTGAAATTGATTTTTGGGTGTTCCAAGTCACCTTTTATTTGAATCCCTAATCAAAGAAAGATTTGACTCTCTTTTTATTGGTCTGCGAAAATAAAGTTCGGGTAAGAAATTCTGTTGACCAGGGAGAAGGTATAAGGCATTCCCCGAGTCCCGTGGTTCTATCACGGTCGCTTTATTGACTTAAATTTGGCTTAAATTAATTTTGAATAAACTGTGCTTTATTAGTTTCTGTGTTTTACTTGTCCGCTTTTACTTCTTGATTATTAGATTTATCAAGGAAAATGATTTTGGATAAATTAAGTTGTTATGACCACGCTACGCAAGCGAATGCGTGATCAAGATGAAATTGATTAATCTTATCATAGCAGTGCTACGCAAGCGAATCCACAATTATGACGAATATTATTAGTATATTATTACTTTTGAAAAAAAAGGTTACTACATTTAAAGAAAATTAATTAAAAATTAACCGTCGCGTTACGCAAGTGAATCCGCGATTTTAGCAAACTATTAATTAAATTTAAAATTAACTAAAACTGATGGGTATGCTATGAGATTATTGAATATTAAACATCACGCTACGCGAGCAAGTCCATGAATAAACGGTTAAAGCGTGCCAACTAGTTGCCTAGCGTTTAATTAATTAATTAGAAAAGCAAGGAGTTAATTTAATAAAGAAAATATGATTTTTCATATTATTTTATAGCCTTACTGTTTGAAAAAATTATGTGAATAAAAATATTGGACCAACTCTTATCTATTTTAGAGAAATGGGCCAACTTCTTGTTAAGGGAGAAATTGGCCAGCTTGCTTAATAGGCGTTGGGCCTGCAGAGTTTGAGCTTTTGGCCCGTATCTTATTCTTGAGATAATCCCCATGGCTCGCCAGATTCGCAAAAAAGATAATGGTAAAAATAATTATTTCTCATTTTGGTTATTAACAAGGATCACTAATAATGAAGCAATAAAGTCATTATTAAGGTTCAAAATTCCAAAATCACTCAAAGAAGCTTAACAAATCATGCTTAATGCTTAAACCAACATTTAACATACAAATTTAAGATAAAATGACATAAGCACATAACAAGATGATTACATTAAAGTCAGCATCCTTATCATGAATAAATTGCATTCAAACTCAAAACTGGCACTGTTTGAGAAACCTAACGTGTTCAAAATTACTTACAAGTAATTCACTCCTTAAAGCAAGTCACAAGTCTGGATAGAAGAGAAACACCAAATACTTCATCAAGTGACCAACAAACAAACTGATTCTAATCTAGCCTTAAGAAAGGGGAAGAAAAGAAATTATCTTTTTCTATAATAACCCCCTAACAAATCCAAACTTAGCTACCATGATTCTTGCACCAGAATTTAGGTTTAGTAAACAGGATATTCTATTAACTTCCTTCTCATGACTTAACCAAGAACAATTCCTAACAACTTTTAAATAGATGACTCGTCCAGCTTTAAACTATATCAAAATAGAGCCTTAGACCTTGAACAAAATCAATACTAACATTTTTCTCATATTGATACATACATGACAGTTCATATATGCGACTTTCAAAGAAAATCATGGTAGATCAAATCTAAAATGCTTAAACAAACCCAGAAATNAAATCCAAACTTAGCTACCATGATTCTTGCACTAGAATTTTAGGTTCAGTAAACAGGATATTCTATTAAATTCCTTCTCATGACTTAAATCAAGAACAATTCCTAGCAACTTTTAAACAGATGACCCGTCCAACTTTAAACTATATCAAAATAAAGCCTTAGACTATGAACAAAATCAATACTAAACAAGTTTTCTCATATTGATACATACATGACAGTTCATATATGCGACTTTCAAAGAAAATCATGGTAGATCAAATCTAAGATACTTAAACAAACCCAGAAATTTAAACTCGTTCAAACATAGCGAAAAAGAGTCTACATTACAAGGTAAAAGGGGTTACCTAAATGCTGAAACAAGCCAAACAAATCAGCAACGAAGAATTTGATTCCACGAAACTAAAGATCAAAACCAGAATGCAGCTAGTAACAACAACCGGACAACATTGTATATCCAGTGAAAACCAGTGAAAAATCCAGAAAACAAACCCAATAAGACAGAAGATTTTGAAGGAACTAAAGCCAGAAAAGAAAACTCTTCCAGTCTTTGGTATTCTAGGATATTTTCTCTCAAAGTATGTTCTTTTTTTTGAGTGTGCAAGATGTGTAAAGATGTTCTAGATATGTCTTTTTTTTTTGTTTGAAAGAGTGACCTCTTTAAGTAGGAAAAATATGTCCTTTTGGACAGATTTTGGTTCTCCAAAAATCTGTCCAAAAGGACTAACTTTTGTGTGCCAAAACAGTCCATTTTTCACCAAATTCTGACACAAAACAGAGCAGTTGTGTTTCCAGCATGTTTAAACAGTAAAATACCCAACAACCATGTACTTTAAACTCAAGTATTCAGCTATTATCTACACATGACTGAAATTCATCTTATATACTCAAACTTAAACCAACTAAGAACTAGCAAAGTAGAAACAAGACTCAAAATGTAATCGAACTAAGTATTCAGACAAACTAGATTAAAATGAGTTAGATTTTGTGCAAACTAACATGGAACAACAACTGAATTTTACAAGCCAATGCTCGAAATGGAAACTAAACGAACATCGTTAAACTATCACGATTAATAACAACTATATAAACAAGTCAACTAATCTTTTTGTTTTTTTCATGAAATCAACATAAAGACTTAACTATCGACCGGCTAGGTCGAAGAACAAAAAATCAGAACTTAATCGACAACAACAAACTACTCGACCGGCTAGGTCGAAGAACTGAAATTCACATTTAGCAAATTCATACAAAATAGTCGACCGGCTAGGTCGAAGAGCCAAAAATAATTAAGGACTAATACTCAATTGCACATACATAACAACAACATTAATAAAAATTAAACCCTTAAAACTAATACTTATCGCAGAAGCGAAAAATCAGAAAGATAATTAAATTAAAAAAAAAAAAAAGAAGAAGTAAGGTTTATACAAATCGAGGGAATTTGACGACGAATCAAGCGACAAGGAGATGCCGAGGACAACGAGTCGTGATTGTCCGACATTGAAGCACACGTTTCCTTTTAGCAGGTGCCCAAACAAACAAGTTTTGGCGTCATGCTAGAAGGAAACGAGTGCGTTTAAGTCGAGATGAAGCTAGAGTGGAGAAGCACTGGTGGTCTTGGGTGGTCGCGGCAGCAGGGAGTCGGCAGTGACGGTCGCCAAAATTCCAGTCGTCGGAGTTTGGCCGTGAAACCAAAGGGTATTGATAGATCTTTAAGAGATACATCCGGTGATGAGAGGATAAATGTGTTGGGATGGACGGAGTTCTTCGAATTCGGGAAAATAGGCGGCAGCTAGGGTTCGATTTTGGGGTAGATTCATGGAGATAGGGAGGTTTTTTGAAAGATTTGAGTTGGAGATATGGCAAGAGAAAGAAAAGAGGAGAAGATGGTGAATTTTTGAGGCAGAAATGGGGTGGTCCACCGGTGAGGCGGGCGGCGGCCAGAGAGAGGGGAAAGAAGAGATGAGGCTCTAGAGTTTGGGAGAGTGAAATGAGGCCAAAAATCTGAATATAGGGCTTTTTGTGTGAAAACTAAAATTAATTTTGGGTCATTGGATCAAATATAATAGAAGGCTGAGATTTGATCTTTGGGACTTAACCAAAACGACGTAGTTCTGTGCTCAAACTACGTCGTTTTTGCCCCTCCCCTGGTAGCCCTTTTATGGATTAGCCATTTCACTTTTGGCCACTTAAATCATTTCAATTTTAACCATTTTCCTTGAATCCTATCTTATTAAACTATAATCTAATTAACCTAAATGCCAACTAAAAAATAATCCTAATAAATCTTATTAGCTAACAATTGAATTAATTATATGAGAAATCAATTTGATTAACTTATCAAATAATTAATCAACTAAAAGAGAACACACAAAAAGAAAAAATATAGAAAATTATTTTTGATATTTTTTATGACAAGAAATTCAATTAAAAATGCACAAAAAATATAAGAAAAATAATGATTGAAGGAGAATTAATATTTACAACTTTAGGAGCATTTAAATGGTGCAAAAATTAGGTATTCACAGAATGTTTTCGTTAATTGACATTTCCGAGGATATTGCAAATGTGGTAATAGATCTCCTTGTTAGGCACCCATACGGTGCACTCTAAAATAGTACAACTAGATATGAGTAACACAAATATAGGCACTGGAAGCCTTGAAGGGTTAAATATTACCTTAGTGTGGCTCCCGTCCCTAGTAGAGAATGAATTTTAGGTAATTCGAAGAGCTAATGGATGCAATAAGGGGAGCTAAAAGCAAAAGAATGTTTTGTTCGAGTTTTTAGAATAAAGTAATACACATAGATGTTGGCGGGAAATAAGAGGAGAGTTAATGAAGCATTATGAGTAAGATGTGATACATGGAAGACAACGATAGGTAAAAAAATGACAGTATTACAGAGTCTATAGTCAAGTGAAGGAAAAAGAAAGGTGACATGCCTTGAGACGACAAAAGAGTATAGGCCATAAAGTCGTATCCTCATTTCGAGAAATAAGTTCGTGACGCTAACGTGATTACCAGAAGAAAAAGTTAAACCCCTAAGTAATAAAAATCAACATGGACTGGTGAACAAGATAAACTAAACATGAATTAAGGACTGAGTGATTCGATAATGGTCGGCATCATAAGAATTTCAGGTTGCGTTCCAGCGATAATAGAATGTATAACAGCAGAAGATTCATAAGAAATTCAGAGAAAGGTCATTCAAGAAGACCCTTCCCTAAAATAATCAATGTGAGCAAAGTTAAGCTTAAGGGACTGTATGTGCCAGTTACACTAAGTGTCACCATCGCGAGTAAGGAATTTTGTTATCCTTGGTACAAAAGGATTGCCGCAAGGCGAGTAAGGGCCATCGATGATGTGAAAGGACGCAAAAGATGAAGAGGTAAAACATTTATAGGTAGGTCGTCGTAGCTCCAACTCTTAGTACTCCCCCAAATGGGAGAATATGTAGTGATGCGGCATTAAGTGAGAATTAAGTGGTTCCAGTAATTATGGAATGGTAAAGGACGAATACGAAGAACAAAAATAAAAAAATAAGAAAAATGAAAAAAAGGGATGAGATTGCATTTATTCAAAGCCTACAGATATGCTACAATTCCAAAACATTATCCAAGCACGACGTCAAGGAGATGAAGTAAGGGTTCCAGCTCGAGATGTTATTGATTAATAAGGAGCCAGTGCGAGAGGTAAGTTAAGACAAAAAGAATAATCGAAGAAAGATTATGTGGAATGTTAACATGAGAATGGGCCAACGAGTAATTAGCAGTTGATTCAGAAAGAGCCTAGTTATGGCTAGATAGGTGGCTACCGACGAATCAGGAGATCGTGCAAGATAAAGATAGTAAAATCCAATATACTAAATTCAGCCTCGTAGTAATATCATTATAATAATTGAGATATATTCAGATAGGAGTCGGGGTAGTTAAAGATATTGTATGAATGTTACGGGAATAAAAGAGAGTGCCACTGGGAAGACAATCAAAATATCAGTTCAGAAGCAGCCCTACAAGCATAAGGGCGTGGAGGTAAATAACTACGGATAATTATGTCACGCCCCGAAATCCCACCATCGGGTCGTGATGGCGTCTAACATTGAACCCGCTAGACAAGCCAACGGACATAGATAAACTAGCATATTAACACCACTTTAATAGGATAAACTAAACAGTTCACAGTTTAACAACAGAAATAAATACGGTCTCAAACTAAATAAGGATAACATAATACAACAACGCGTAAACTTTCCCAAAATCTGGAGTCACAAACTCACGAACTGTCTACAAGAGTGCTAAATACAAGTCTGAAAAGAGAATACATAGTTGTCTCTGAAACTAGAGGAAAAACAAGAAAGAAGTGAAATCAAAGGGATGGAAGAGACGCCAAGGCCCACGAACGCCAGCGGGTATACCTTGAAGCCTCTAGGATAAGATGGAAGACACTTCCACTAATGATGTCCTCCGGGTCCGGCTGCGTAATCTGCACAACATGAAGAAGTGCAGGTGTCGCATCAGTACAACCGACCCCATGTACTGGTAAGTGCCTAGCCTAGCCTCGACGAAGTAGTGACGAGGCTAGAACCAGACTACCAAATAAACCTGTGCAGTTCAAATAAATAGATATAAATATATACAACGAATAAGAAATATAGGGAGAAACAATTAATAAAGGAAGGGGAACATGCTGTGGGGAGATAACAATTTCATATAATAAATCTCAATAAGGAAAAGAACAACAAAGCCAGCATATCAATAAGGGCAAGAAATCACAAACTTGCACGTTATCACCCTTCGTGCTTTTACTCTCGTCTTCACTATGCAATGTATAATGTAATCAATGTAAATCATGGCACGACATCACCCTTCGTACTTTTACTCTTGTCCTAACTATGCAATGTATAATGTAAACACTGTACATCATGGCACGACATCACCCTTCGTGCTTTTACTCTCTTTCCTCACAGTATAATCAATGAATATTGGTATGGAATGGTACATCGTACGACACGACATCACCCTTCGTGCTTTACACTCTTTCCTCACAATGTCAAACAATGCACGACATCACCCTTCGTGCTTTAGCACTCTTCCTCACCCAAGCAGCAATCACAAACAGGGGCAAGGGAGTAAACAGATAGAAATAATAACCCCGACAAGGGAACAACATCAAACAGTGCACGACACCCTTCGTGCTTTAATACTCTTCCTCACAATATCAAACAGGGCACGACATCACCCTTCGTGCTTTAACACTCTTCCTCACCCAAACAACAATCACAAACAAGGGCAAGGAAGTAAGTAGAATAAAATAGAAATCCTGGCAAGGGAACATCAATTAAATAATTTAAATCCCGGCAAGGGAACAATATCAACAATTAAATCCCAGCAAGGGAACAATATCAACAATTAAATCCCGGAAAGGGAACAATAACAGTAACCTCTACACCCAACAAGGGAGACAATATCAAAAGCAACAATGACCCGGCAAGGGTATATTTTAGTAGCTCTTTCTCTTTCTTTCACTTCATTTCATAATTCACTCTATTACTTGAGCCAATGCTCCAAAGGATACAATTATCTCATATACCTTCATCGTTCGTGTTACAATTTGAGCCAATGCTCCAACATAGTTTAAAGATTACAATTCCCTTCACATATTCTTCACAACATATAGAAATCATCAATTAAGCATGGAAATTACCACAAAATGAGAATATTCACAATATAAGGACTCACGACCACCTAGACACCAATGTATAGATACTCGTCACCATGCCTATACATCGTATTTGACAATTAGCAAGTAGCAAATTATACTCAACTCCTATCCCTCAAGCTAAGGTTAGACCAAATACTTACCTCGGGTCCAAAGTATAGCAATCAACCCTCTAACACCACCTTTCTTTTAGAATTCAACTCCGGAATGGTATTATCTAGACATAATCAACTCAAGTATATCAATAAGGATTCAAGGATTCAATTAATTGGCCTAATTATCCATCTCCTAGCATTCTTTCAAAATTATCAAAATTCGACCCCGGGCCCGCTCGCTCAGATTCTTGTAATTCTTGAAGGGAACACTCACCCAAAGCCTAAGGATCATTAATATACGATTTTTACTTGATTTCATGGCCAATTCACAGTAAATTCTAAAGTGATCACAAGTTCTAGGTTACTACCCATTTTCTTGAATTTTTGCACTATCTTATGTAGTTAATTAGGCTAGGATGCATGCATGAAACAAATTTACGGGTGGAATTTACTTACCTTACAAGACCTGATCGAAAGCTCTTAAAAATGGTGGAAATCTCCGAATGAAGAAGATGAAAAAATGAGGAAAATAGGCTTAAAACCCGTATTTAAAACTCACTGTCTGAACAGTGAACTCGCACCTGCGGCTCTGGGGACCGCACCTGCGGTCTCGCACTTGCGAGAAGAATCTCGCACCTGCGGAGTTGGGCTAGGGGGAGGTCTGGGATCGCACCTGCGAAGTGGAGACCGCACCTGCGGTCTCGCACTTACGAGAAATGCTCTGCACCTGCGATGGCTGGCCAGGCCACTTGTGATCGCACCTGTGATGCCTGGGAACGCACCTGTGGTCTCGCATCTGCGATGCTTGGCAACCGCACCTGCGGTCACACCAGAGCAGATGCACCAGCAGCTGTGTTTGCTTGTTTTTAGCCCCCGTTAGGTGCCCGGAAGGCACCTGACCCCACCCGAGCCCTAATCCAAATATACCAACGAGTCCCAAATCATAATACGGACTCGCTCGACCCTTCGGAACGCTAAAACTCGAAATCACACCCCCAAACCTCAAGAACCAATTTAGGAATTTTAAGTTTTCTAACTTCGCTAACAACGTGCCGAACTGACCTATACATCTCGGAATGATACCAAATTTCACAGATAACTCGCCTAACAACCTACGAACTTGCCCGTGCAATCAAATCGCCAAAACAACATCATACACGTCAAATTAAGCCTCAAAGTCCATGAATCCTATCAAATTTCATAAAAACATCAAAATTTCAATTTTAAGTCCGAAACACGCCAAATGAAATCCAATTTCAACCAAACTTTACATAACGTGCTTAAACTATATATAAGACTTGTACCGCACGCCGGAACCAAAATACGGGCCCGATACCATCACTTTTTAATCAGATTTCATTTTCAATTTCCTTAAATATTTTCAGAAAATAATTTTACTCCAAAATTCATTTCTCGGGCTTGGGACCTCGGAATTCGATTCCAGGCATACGCCCAAGTCCCATATTTTCCTACGGACCCTCTGGGACCATCAAATCATGGGTTTGGATTCGTTTACCCAGAATGTTGACCGTAGTCAAATTTATTCATTTTAATATCAAGTCTTAGCATTTTTCAAGGCCTCGGAAGTACGAAATAAGTAATAAAATAGGTGATGACCCTTTGGGTCGTCACATTCTCCACCTCTAAAACAACCATTCGTCCTCGAACGGACAAAAGAAGGAATTACTTGAGTCGGGAAATAAATGAGGGTAACGACTCTGTATATCGGACTCGTACTCCCAGGTCGATGCCTCAGGAGGCTGACCTCTCCGCTGAACACGAACAGAAGGGAAACCCTTGGATCTCAACTGACGAATCTGCCGGTCTAGAATAGTTACTGGCTCCTCCTCATAAGATAAGTCCTTGTCCAATTGGACAGTACTGAAATCTAACAGGTGGGCTGGATCGCCGTGATACCTCCGAAGAATGGACACATGAAAAACTGGATGCACGACTGATAAGTTAAGCGGCAATGCAAGTCTATAAGCCACCTCTCCCACTCGATCAAGAATCTCAAACGGGCCAATGAATCTAGGTCTAAGATTGCCCTTCTTCCCAAATCTCATCACGCCTTTCATAGGCGACACTCGGAGCAATACTCGCTCACCAACCATGAAAGCTACATCTCGAACCTTACGATCTGCATAACTTTTTTTCCTGAACTGAGCTGTATGAAGCCTATCCTGAATGATCCTGACCTTGTCCAAGGACTCCTGAACCAAATCTGTACCCAACAACTGAACCTCTCCCGGCTCGAACCATCCAACCGGAGATCGACACCGCCTACCATATAAAGCCTCATAAGGAGCCATCTGGATACTCGACTGGTAGCTGTTGTTGTAGGCAAACTCTGCTAAAGGCACGAACTGATCCCATGATCCTCCAAAGTCAATAACACTAGCTCAGAGCATATCCTCCAATATCTGAATAGTCCGCTCGGACTGCCCATCCGTCTGAGGATGAAATGTTGTGCTCAACTCCACCTGGGTGCCTAACTCTCGATGAACTGCTCCCCAGAAACGCGAGGTAAACTGCGCGCCCAGGTCCGAAATGATAGATACTGGCACACCATGAAGGCGAACAATCTCCCAGATATAGATCTCAGCTAACCTCTCGGATGAATAGGAGACTGCCACAGGAATGAAATGCGCTGACTTGGTCAGCCTATCAACAATGACCCAAACTGCATCGAACTTCTTCCAGGTCAATGGAAGTCCAGTAACAAAGTCCATAGTGATCCTCTCCCACTTCCACTCGGGAAGCTCAATCCTTTGAAATAAACCACCAGGCCTATGATGCTCGTACTTAACCCGTTGACAATTCAAACACNTCGCGCTACACCGTGTCTCTAAGGACACATAAATGGGGATCATCAAACTGCCGATCACGGATACGCTCCAATAATGAAGAACGAGCGACCGTACAAGCCAACACTCAACTAGGCTTAGAAATATCCAACCTCACAAATCGATTGGCCAAAGCCTGAACATCCAAGGCAAAGCGGCCTCTGACTGACCGGAATAAAAGCAAGACTGCCCATGCTAGCTGACTTCCTACTCAAAGCATCGGCCACCACATTGGCCTTCCCCAGGTGATATAAAATGGTAATATCATAATCTTTCAACAACTCCAACCACCTTCTCTGCCTCAAATTAAACTCCTTTTGCTTGAACAAGTACTGAAGACTCTTATGATCCGTGTACACCTCACACGCCACGCCATACAAATAGTGCATCCAAATCTTCAATGCGTGGACAATGGCTGCCAACTCCAAATCATGCACTGGATAGTTCTTCT